>JZKD02S1954369.1:30934-48638 GCA_000966675.3 Picea glauca | reverse complement strand
GGAGGGAAACCTATATCATTTATCTTGTACTTTATTTTTGTTCAAAGTCATTTTCATTAAAAGGCTTAGAAATTTAGCCAAAGAAATTATTGTAGGGAGCGGCATTTTTTAAAACTGTTCAAAGAAATTATTGTAGGGAGCGGCATTTTTTAAAACTGTTCATTGTATATACTTGTCGACACAATTCAACTTGTTTTTGGAAAACTGGATAGGGCCTGTAACCTATCTTTTGAATTGTGAATTGTACATGTGCCATTGTTCTACTTATCTTCTTTGGTTTGATGCGGGCTTGCTATTCATATACCCAGAATACCCAGCACTTCTCTTCTGGGCGACAGCTTTATGGTATCCGATCTGTTTCAAGTCATCAAAAGGTAGAGTCATCTGATGGAGTAAGAACCAAAATGGATTACCACGCGGAAACAAACATAATAAAAAGATTAAGACCCACATAAAAAGAATTAGCATATGCACAGAACAGAACAAAGAGCAGACAAGACATGGCAAGAAGGGGATTTTCATATAGGCTTTGTTTAATTGTTTTAAGAAATGGTTTTTTTTGTTGTTGTTGTTTAAAATTCATTTATGAATGCAGAAATAGATTAGCATGTTGAAAAAACACTTAGGTCACTCGGATTATACGGAAATAATCATTCTCACCAGATTTTGGGAAAATGTTCTTAGAAAATATCATGGGAAAAGAGTCATTCCGTAGAATGTTTAAACTATAGATAGCGTTTAGATATAGCTATGCATGACAACTATGCATGACAATTGGCATGAAGCATGACAACTCGCATGAAGAAAAACAAGTGTAGGGAGTATGTGTCAACGCGAGCTTGTGAAAACTTTGGTGTAGGGAGTATGTGTCAATCGAAGTTTGTGAAAACTTTGGATGGGGACACCTTACATAGCTATGCAGGATAACTATGCAAGACAACTCGCATGAAGAAAAACAAGTGTAGGGAGTATGTGTCAATGAGAGTTTGTGAAAACTTTGGTGTAGGGAGTATGTGTCAATGGGAGTTTGTGAAAACTTTGGATGGGGACACCTTACATAGTTATGCAGGACAACTATGAAAGACAACTCGCATGAAGCATGACAACTTGCATGAAGCAAAACAGGGGTAGGGAGTATGTGTCAATGCTAGTTTGTGAAAACTTTGGATTGGGACACCTTACATAACTATACATGACAACAATGCAAGACAACTAGCATGAAGTGGGACAACTCACATGAAGCAAAACAGGTGTAGGGAGTATGTGTTAATGCGAGTTTGTGAAAACTAATGAAAATTTGTGAGAACTTTGAATGGGGATGCCTTACATAGCTATGCATAACAACTATGCAAGACAACTCACATGAAGCAAAACAGGTGTAGAGAATATGTGTCAACATGTGAAAACAGTATCACATTTAATGTCATGTCATGAAGTAATGCTAAACTAGAAAAAACTACTCACTTCAAATCTGTGCTTTAAATCTCTTTTAAGCTAATATATTGTTAGGCTAACGGAGTTGAGTTCCAATACTAATTTGGAAGTGCCCATACCCGACCTTCAGCGCTTCCTATTCTCTCTATGTTAATATTCTCTCTATGTTAAAACAGGTTCAGTTCATATATGTGATTTCTTGTTTAGAATGAGCAGGTCAAGTGCCATTTGGGTATCAATTTTTTTTATTGAGACACTAGGAAGAGCCTAAATAATATCTCAAATTTAAAATTGAATTCTTCGAAACTTTAAGTTAAAATAATCAAATCAAAACTTTAATTAAAAAAACAACAATTGGTGTTTGTTCCAAACTAAAAGGGAAAAGCAAAATCAATTACTATGGTCCCTCAAGCCTGAAGAGCGGGGACTAATAAGTTAAGTCAAAAAATATTTATCCTTGCATGAGGACCTCATCCTCACCTTTAGTGATTCATAATCCAATTATATTTTACCTAAAATTTTGATTAATATTTAATGTTACTCAATTTTTGAATGCTATTATCCTTCTTAACTAAAAATAACATCAACATTCTTCATTTTTATACTTTTCAAATAATCCACGATAAAGTACCTACAACATGGAATTATATTCCCTAAATTCTAAGTTAAGGTTGTGCAATTACACAAAGTTAACTCTTAAATTAAATAACCTAAATCTTCATGAAGTTTGGATAAAATCCTTTACTTCCCCACCATTGTTAAGAGCTTTATGTTTTTAATAAAACTTTTAGACAATAGTTTTACAATAAAGCAAGTTAACTCTTAAATTAAATAACCTGAATCTTCATTTTTATACTTTTCAAATAATCCACGATGAAGTTCCTACAACATGGAATTATATTCCCTAAATTATAAGTTAAGGTTTTGCAATTACACAAAGTTAACTCTTAAATTAAATAACCTAAATCTTCATGAAGTTTGGATAAAATCCTTTACTTCCCCACCATTTTTAAGAGCTTTATGTTTTTAATAAGAATTTTAGACAATAGTTTTTACAATAAAGCAAGTTAACTCTTAAATTAAATAACCTAAATCTTCATGAAGTTTGGATAAAATCCTTTACTTCCCAACGCATTTTTAAGAGCTTTATGTTTTTAATAAGAATTCTAGTTAATCTAACACAGTGTCTCCTTCATTTGACACATTGTCCCTTGTGAATCTTCGCACTTCAACTTATATTTCGAATCATTTCTCCTTTTTTATCATTTGGTTATTCATATTCATTTTCATGTGTGTTAGTAATTCATCACACCTTGTGAAAACGGATTTTTTCATCTCATGTATTCGCCATGAAGTCCATTTATTTGACACGTAACCCACTAGAGTCTTCACACTTTAACTTATTAGTCATTCGGACTATCATTTTCATTTTTATCATTAGTTTGTGTATGGATTACAAAACTATAATTTTTATAAAGTTCTATTGTAAAATGTATAAATTTCAATGTATTTTTATAAATTTCTCATTAGATGAAATGATGATATTGTACTTTTATAAATTTCTGATTAGATGTAATGATGATTTGACATTTTTCTTCATAACTTAGCCATAGAGATAGAAATCTACATCTAAAATGATGATTTGACATTTTTCTTCATAACTTAGCCATAGAGATAGAAATCTACATCTAAATTAATGTTTAATGTATACAACATTAATTTCAAGGTACATGTATAATATATGTCCATATTTCTTATGTTGTGCAAAGAGCATGTCATATTGTACCTCGTAAGTGTTTTGACTATTGTATTAAATTTGAAAAAGAGTTGTATAGCTTACAGGCCTAGATAGTACTCACCTCATTGTTATTGCAAAATTATGTATTCCATTCATTGTGTTTACTTGATAGGCAAATATCCTATTTTATAAGAATAAAAAGAGAAAACATGGTATTGGTATTTTTTTAAGATATTATTTTTTTCTTTTGGAAATTGGGTTTATTATAATACCTTAGTTTTGATTTTCTGGCTTAATGATGTATGTTTGTATTTGATTCTCTAGATTAATGATGTATGTTTGTATATGGATGAAAAGCTAGAGAGCCTAGCAATGTAATAGTATTGAATATTAATAATAATAAAATATATCACTGGCGACAAACAGATAAGGACATAGTTATAGGGGGCTATAATTCCACACGAGAGGGAACTAAAGGGACTAAGACAAATTGTATTATTTTATTAAACCCATCTTGGAACTAGTTAGAAAAGTGGCTCCATAAGATTCTTGGGGAAGCCACATGCTGTATTACTCCATGCAAATATATAAACCATGATTTTGGTTGTTGGGGGGTTCCTCAATCATTTTCATTCATTATTGTTCTTGATTTTGTTGGCATGAGAATGAAAGGTTGGAGGTAGAGAGTCATGGCTAGTTGGTAGTAGGTATCTATTGGTTATTCCAACAACAAAATAATGATGTGTGCATGAGAATGATGGAAATTGAGTAAGAATTGTCCATAGTTGAGAATCCCTAGAGCTTTCAACATTGATATTTCCTGGCCAGTAGTGATGGAGCCCTAGAAAGAAGTGGAAAAACCTAAGGGCCTACATTGTAGAGAAGGGGGTTCCTTTTTGTAGGTTGTGCAGGTTGAGGGGGAAATAGATTTGGTAAGTTGGGATTGTTGTGTAATGAGCAAACTATGAGAGGTTGATAGTTAACTAGTGTGTGTGATTTAGATTCATCTTGGGCACCCGCCCTTGTGGATTCATAGCCTCGACTCAAGGGTGACCCACTGTTGAGAGAGCTAGACAAGTGAGGTCTATGGTTGAGTGGAACTTCCAATGTCTGCAACTAGTCGGTATAACAATATTTTAAAGATAAGTTATTTTTGTTTTATATTTTCGCTATCATATTTATTATTTACTACTATGTATGTTAATCAGTAACTTTCATTTGCATATATAGATGTTTTCTTTCTTGCATGTATGGTATGTTGATATGTATGTTTCTTGATAATTAATATGTAACATCCTTCATGTTTAGTTACGACAACGAGCCTCACGTAACAAGTGCAAAAAAAAAATTGTGTGTGCGTGTGTAGAAGGGTAATAAGGACATTATACTCAACGTCACCACACGACGACGAACATGACACATGCAACTCACATGACAACAACATAACGACCTAAGAAGCACATCAGCAACTGGAAGCAATGGACGACAATCAACTGACGAAAAATAAGAATGACTACCCACTTGTCCTACCCTGCAATGGTTAAGACCTCCAGGACACATAAGCAACGCTCAAGCCCAGGTTCCCATCGATTTTGACCATTTAAGGTCTCAGGGCTAGCGACTGTTCTGAGGAACAACGAGGTGTCTACATCCCACCCGACACGAGCAGACCAAGCACATTAAATGTTTACAACCAAGTACAAAATTAATTGTAGTGAACCACAACACCCTCCAGAGGAAGCGCAAGCTAAGATCGACTTAAAATGAAAAAGATTCATAGAAAATTAACGAATACAATGAATGACACCCATGGTCACATTCAATAGATTACTTGTTATAAGGGCTTCAACGATAATTTGTTTAAATGTATGACAGAAATACGAAATTTAAGTAAATCAATTTTGGTGCATAATTGAAATATTCTCTCACCCTCTCCTATCCTTCTATATTACTTATTAATATATAATATCTCCTATCCTTGTATATTATTTATTAATATATAATAGATTTTATATTACTTATCAAATTACAATAGATTTTATAAGGAATCATTTCAACCTTGAWTCTATTATAAATACTCACTCCAACTCTGAATCTATTATAAGTACTCACTTTAACTTTGAATATAATATAAATAAACACAGCTTCATACTAACCTTTAGATCCGTGCAAAAGTATTTTATTTGCACCAAAAATAGGACGTTCTGGATCTATGATAGTACAACTCTCCCTTATTTTGTTGGCGTATAAGTCGTGTTGTCACCTAAATCGCAATTTAACTATAAAAGAAAAGACGAGGTAAATACTATATTCACTATCTAAATAAAGGTGTTGTTGAATCAAAAACGTTATCGACCATTCATTTGTCGTCAAAGGTGGGCCTTCGCTGCATAAAGAAAATATCAAAATATTAATGTTGTCCAAAGGTTTTACTGAGTAAATTATACATTTAAAACTAAGACTAACACTTTACAAGGTCAGGCTTGTCTAATACATTGGCATTTGGGAGGCTGTCAAATGCTACCAGATAGTAAATCGTGATCAACAATATTCTTCCATCAGATGGAAGAATAATTGTCTATCGGTTACAAATGTTGAGTTTAAATTCTAAAAGGTTTGAGCGTAGGGATGGTTACAGGGATACTACGATTATTAAAACTCCATTATTATATTGAAATCATGAATCACTAAAATCCAAATTCTATCCAAGCGAAGGTGGAAAAGGTCACCATCCGAGGTAATGGTCGGATCATTCAAATTCATTAATGAGCAGGTACAGTATCTCATCCGAGATGGATACATGATTCTAAGTTGGATACACGATATGATCTGAATCGATAGGTACACGATCTCATCTGAGTACATGATCTGGCCGGAATCAATGGGTACAGTTTTGAATCCAATTGCCACCGTAGAAATCGATGGGTAAATAATGTTATCCCAATCGCCAAGCTGGACAAGCTTCCTGAGCTAGATGACAACAATGACAAAAGACGGATGTGCGAGCGTCGGATCCATTGATGATGAACCACAAGTGCTACTAGGTGACCCATGGTTAGCTTAAGGCTCCTATATGTAACGGGCGATTGATCTCACGGGCCAGTGTGACCCGATTCTTAGCTAGCAGCATGAAATTGATTGGGAGATCTTAGGCACAAGCAGGTGCGTTATCTTTTAAAAGTAAGTTATTGTCCTCTAAAACTGGAAAAAATATAGGAGGCCACTCTCTATTACGCAGATAGGAACAAGGTAAAGGTGCTAACTTCATCCAGGAAGTCTGCAACCATCACTGTCGGCATACGAATTGTTGTAAAACTCATCAATGCCGTCAAAATTTCTTGTTGTCGGGATTATCGCTGACTAAAAACAAGGATGAAATTAGGGAGATCGTTGGCACCAGGAAACAGTCCCCACACTAATCTTGCTACCAGAAGAACAAGCTACTTACCCAACACCAGAAATTCATTGTACTCACACAAGCGTCGTTGTAAAAAGAAAAGGGTGAAATCGCAGGAACAGATTACAGGAAAGAAAGAAAGAAAACATTTTTTGTTAAGGGATTGGGGAAACTCGTTGGTTTAAGGGTTCACCGTCGGTAACATAACCTAGGCAAATTTCGGTGTACAATCACACCAGAAATGAAATTTTACAGTATTGTTCTTTAAATAATTGGGTAAAACGCATCACCACCACACCAGAAAGGAATTTGCATGGTTGTCAATAATAATTAGACGAACACAGTACAAAACTCACCTGAAGGAATATATTCATCGTCATTAGTAATTAAGCTAACCTCAGTAAGCACCAACTCCGCCCAGGTAATTAAGGCGCAGCCGTTAAGCAACGATTCTTACTCCTTAGTGAAAAACGATCAGCAGTAAGGAAACCATTTAAAACCAAGCGATGTCTATCATGGGAATTAAAGAAATGAAAAAAATGATTATCTCTAAAGGAAGGAGAAACAATTATCTATTAAGAAGTGTAAAAACCATTATCCATAAGGAAACGATAAACAAATATATATTAGGAAATGAAAACGGTTATCTATTAAAAATGAAGAACGATTAACCACAGATCATAAAGCCCAGGTAGTCCATAAACCCAACACACGTTGGGGTAGTGTAGTAATGCAGACGTGAAAGATAAAATGCAGACAACAATAAGAGAAAAGCAAGGATCTAATGGGAAAGTTCATTGAATGATCGCAGGGATTCTAGCAGCCAAGGCACAGAGAAAAACAACCAGGACGCAAGATACTCCATACGCAGAGGTATTTGCTAGATGGCGCAAGTCAAACAATCATCCAGGAACAACAACAGGGTAGACGGCTAACAGGTTCATCCTTCACTCATCATCCTCGCACAGCAAAGCAGGACGTTGAGATCCATAGGTCTTTTAACGCTAAGGCGACGACCGTAGATCAGTCTTATGGCCGACTGCTCAGGCGAGGACTGACGAGATCAGGATGAAGGGAAACCAACCAAAAGGACACAATCAATCACAGCCAGGTGGTCAGGACATGTAGGAAAACGAAGGCCATAAGAGACAACAACCATTGAGCTAGGCTAAGAACAGTTTCATTCAAAACATCAGTTTACTTCTCCATTAACTAAGCAGAACCAATCATAAGTCCTAATATTTTCTGCCATACAAAAATGAAAAGAGTGTACTGTTGCCTGATCGCCCGCTCTGAATGACGTCCGCGCGCTCCGTGCAACTCCTGCTTGCCGACCGTCGAGACTTCACCGGTACCTCCCATCCAATGCTAGGGGTACTCTTCTTCCCCCTTAGCCCCCCAAGCCACAAAGGGGCTACACACACTAACCAGAGATTTCGTCTAGCTCCCAGCTCACCTCACAAGGCCGAGCTACCACTCCTCTCAGAGTTGGGTATCCCAACTCCCACAAGTAAATTAGTCAAGTAGATATTTCTGTAGCGTAACATTACGCAAACAGAAGATGATCCTTCCTCCTTCTCCTTCCTTCTTTATAGAGAATTTCCCACTTCCTCTCTTTCCTAAAATCTCATTTAATTAAAGTTTTTAAAATAAATTCCTAAAAATTCTTCTCCGTACAAGTGTCACCCATCCCCTTCATTCCTCTATTATTTAATTTCTTTAATTTATTAATTATCTTATTTCCCTCACCCACCTAGAGTTACTCCTAGAATCACTCCTAGGTGTCCCCAAATTCTCTTACAGGTTTTAAAAGCTTTCCCTTTTATTAAATTGCTAATTCAGTTTAAAATTAGAAGCTCTTAAATGGTAGATTCTTTACTAAGTTGACTTTCCGCTTTTTCCCTTAAGTTCCCCTTTTCCCTTTTATGTTACCTATTTTCCTAGTTTCCTAAAAAAAATTATTTTCCCTCTTTCCCCTTTTTACTTAGAACTCATAAAAGGCAGGTGTGGAATTTAACCCCTTTTCCCTTATCATTAAATTAGCATATTTTAATTTATCAAAGAGATAAAACAATTAATTCCCTCTTTACATTTTATATCCACCGATTTTATTTTTTTATGAATAAATTAAATTTCTTACTCCCTTCATGTTACAAGATTTAACGAAGATCAAAATTATTACTTAAGTTGTTTTTATTTTTATTATTATTATTATTATTATTATAAAAAAAAAATTATAGAAGACAAAATTTTACCACTAGCGTAATTTAGACTTAGGCCTTAAATTTTGTATCGGGCGACATTTAATTAGGGAATTCGTTTTAAAAATACTTAACACGTTATTCGTCCAAGGCCATCTAGGTTCATTCCTCTATCATCAACAACGTGACGTGCCCTTCAAGACGCACTAGGTGCTCCAAGGGTGCCACTCACCTCATTTGTTCCCTTGCGCGATGTTCCCTTCAGGACGCACCACGTGCTCCAAGGGTGCCACTCACCTCTCTCCATTTTTCTTGCGCGACATGCCCTTCAAGATGCACCACGTGCTCCAAGGGTGCCACTCGCCTCTTGACTGACTTGGTAGACATCAATAACCCCTGGAGTCAATACTCCGCCAAGTGAACTTGTGGGATACTAAGGGATTCTAAGGAATAAGGCCCCCACCTTATTGTGCACCCCTTAGAATCATTGTGAGCGACTGTTGCAGTCTGCCCTCATGGCATCGTGGGTCCTCTCAAACTAGGTAATTTTTAACCTACAGTTCGAGCCACGGTGGGAGTGCTAGTAGGCTGTGGCAGGGTTGTTGTCCACACCTCTCCCTCAACATCTTCGGTAGTCGTGTGTGACCCCTTTACTCCATATGTGAGTTTGGTCGGCAAGCTATCGTCAGCCTGCATCATCAACAAATCATGTCACAACATATCCATATCATATCATCTAGTCAGATGCACTAATATCATAGTAAAACAATCAAACCCCAATCGCACACTCCCTGACTCGATCCAGAGTCCAAGGGGTTCCATCGATGCCTCGGCATCCTCTAGGTCCGTAATCCTGCACACTCAGTAAAACTGAGTCAATACCACCTGTCTATGTCAAAGTGGTAAAACAACATGTCATCAACCCATAGCGCATCATAATCAAAATCAAAAGTTTTCACAGCATAATAATCCAGATCACTTGCGAGCAAGTGTCCTCAAATAATAAGTTCGCTCAGTGATCCAAAGCGGGATGTTACATACACCCCCTCTTGGCCTAAACTTCGTCCCGAAGTTTCACAGTATAAATGCCGAAATAAAGTGTATCACAATATCATAAGCCTATCTATCTAAAAAATAGAAATTGCTAGCGCATATCATATGCATTCTCCCAGGTCGTCGAGTGCGGACTATAGTTGTCCCACTGGACCTTGACCTTCTCTACCGTTCGATGTCGTAGCTATCGAATGCGATGATCCAAGATGTAGATTGGCTTAGCCGTGAGAACCTCTAAATCCGACACCCGCCAGGTGCTCAAGTCAAAACATGTGTAGGATCACTAATATAATGTCTCAAACCGATATATGAAAAACATCGTGCATATGCCTCAAAGAATCAGGCAAGACTAGTCGATAGGCCACGGGCCGCTTTCTCTCCACAATCTCGAAAGGTCCCACGAACCTAGGAGATAGTTTAGCTCCCTTCCCAAAATTGATCGAACTCTTATGTTGTTTAACCCGCAAGAAGACTCGATCGTCGACCTCGTAACTACGGTCAACACAGTGCACATCGGCATAACCCTTATGTCGATCTTGTGCTTCTTTAACCCTTTGTCTTATTGTTTTTATTTTCTCTTCCATTTCTTGGATCGCTTCTGGTCCTACCAGGACCCTATCCTCAAGCCGATCCCAACTCAAGGGCATCCGACACGGTCGCCCGTAAAGAAACTCGAAAGGCGCCATCTTAATGGTGCTCTGGTAACTTTTGTTGTAAGTGAACTCCACCAGTGGCAAGAATTATTCCCAATGCTTTTGTTGGTCCATCACATACATGTGCAACATGTCCACCAAGGTATGGTTTGTTCGTTCGGTCTGCCCGTCAGTCTCCAGGTAATACGTAGTACTAAAGTTAAGTTGGGTTCCCAAGGCCTCTTGGAAACTCATCCAAAATCGTCAGTAAACACCGATCCTCGATCATATATAATCTTCCCAGGCATGCCATGCAGCCTCACAATCTCACTGATGAAAACTCTACCTATGTTAGGTGCCTGATACGCCGTACGCACAGGAATAAAGTGAGCACTCTTTGTAAGAGTGTCTACTACTACGAAAATTGAATCATGTCTCCTTTCCGTCAGTGGCAATCCAACAATAAAATCCATCGAAATAACCTCCCATTTCGATTTTGGAATAGCATGTGGTTGTAGTAATCCTTTTGGGTGTCTATGTTCAACCTTTACCTGCTGACATTCTAGACATCTGGCCAACTAGTTGACTATGTCTGCCTTCATTCCCTTCCAGAAGAATAAGGGTTTAAGGTCTACCCTCATCTTCGTGACTCCCAGGTGAGCCATGTATACTGCTCTATGAACCTCTCTTAAGATCAACATCCTCAACTCGTCGTTTGGCAGTACGTAGATCTGACTTTTAAACCTCAATAAACCATCGCTATCAAATGAAAATCCCTCAAATCGTGGTACCATCATTGTGTTTTGTCCGATAAAAACCTCAACCTCTGTGTACCAGTCATCGTCACGCTAGAAAGTTAGAATCTTTTCACGTAGATTCGTCTGAAGAGGCAACACCGAAAAGATGTGTGGTCTCCGACTCAATGCATCTGCCACCCGATTCACTGTTTCTTTTATGTAAGTAATTTCGAAGTCATACTCGCTAAGAAATTCCAACCAACATCGTTGTCGCACGTTCAGGTCACTTTGCGTAAATATGTGTTGTAGTCCACAATGGTCAGTCCTTAGTTCAAATTTTTGTCCAACAAGGTAGTGTCTCCAAAAATTCAAGGCATATACGATGGCTAACAACTCCAAATAGTGTGTCGCGTAGTTCTCATCATGCCTTCTCAGTTTCCTCAAGATGTAAGCGATCACTCGTCCGTCTTGCATCAAGACTCTGCCTAAGCCTTCCTTGGATGCGTCAGTGCATACCAAGAAGTCCGCGTCCATTTCAGGGACCTTTAGTGTTGGTGTTGTTGTCAACAATTCCTTGAGCCTCCGAAATGCTTCCACGCATTTCTCGGTCCAAACAAACTTCTTTTTCTTCTTCGGCAACTCCGTGATCGGATTTGCTATATTCGAAAATCCCTCGACGAACCATCGATAGTATCCTACTAAACCAATGAAGCTACGCACTTCTGGGACATTCGTCGATGCAGGCCATTCCATGATATCCTCGACCTTGGTTGGATCCATGGCGATGCCTTCGCCAGAGATGACATGCCCTAAGTAGTGAATCTTCGATTGATAAAATGAGCATGTGGACAACTTCCCATACAATATGTTCTCTTGCAAACACTGTAGTACCAAGCGCAAGTGCTCATCATGCTCCTCCATCATCCAAGAGTAAATCAAAATATCGTCAGTGAACACCTGGAAGAACTTGTCCAAGTACTTACGGAACACCTCGTTCATCAAACTCATAAATACCCCTAAGGCATTTGTTAGTCCAAATGGTAAAACATTAAATTTGTAATGTCCCAACCTCGTCTTAAAGGCGGTCTTAGGGACGTCATCCTCCTTGATCTGCAACTGGTGATACCCTGATCGCAAATCGATCTTGGAGAATACCGTCGCACCCTTCATTTGATCGAACAGATCATCAATCCTCGGCATCGGATACTGATTTTTGATCGTTTCCTTGTTCATTTGACGGTAGTCAATGTAGAGCCTCCACGACCCATCCTTCTTTTGTATGAAAATAACAGGTGCACCCCATGGTGACACACTAGGATGTATCAGACCCGGGTCCAACAACTCCTTCAGTTTCATTTTCAACTCTTGTAACTCCAGAGTCGACATCCCATAAGGCATTCTTGCTATCGGTTCAGTCCCCGGTTTTAGGTCTATGGTAAACTCCAATTCCCTCTCCGACGGCATCCCAGGTAATTCCTCTGGAAACACGTCCGCAAACTCTCTCACCATCGGAAGGTGTTCTGGACCTTCCACCACTCCCTTCTTGTTTAACGCAAGGATCGCATAAAGCTTGCACCCCTTGCGCATGCTCTTCCGAAGTTGCAAGGAAGAGATGAATCTCAGGGAAACTCCCTAGTTCTGTCCTACAATCACTCGTCTTTGTCCCTCATCATCGACCAAGCTCAACCGTTTCATATTACAATTGAGTATCGACTAATTCGATTCCAACCAGTCGATACCAATGACGACGTCATAAGATCCTAAGATCGTGACATACAGGTTGGCCCTGGTGACCAACTCTCCCAGGTTAAGGATACATCCCGTAACCTTTCCTCCAACTTTTGTTTGGCTCCCGAAGCCATCTCTATGAAGCTAAACTCGTCATGTTCAATCGCCTTTACCTTAATCCTTTTTAGCATTGCACCCGAAATGAAACTCTTGGTATCACCGGGATCTGTCAAGATACTAAGGGTCTGGTCAGCGACGGTACTTGACGTCTTTAGCATAGTCTACTGACGCTCTGCCTGGCGGTTATTCACCATTGCATGAATCTGATGGGCCTTTCCCCAAAACTCCGATGGTAGTGGGTCCGATTGATCCAAAAACGCCGACCCTTTCCTCTAGGAAGGAATGTTGGTAATGTGGAACGCCACAATCCAACATACTTTCCTTGGTCTAGTATTCCTAGTACCTATAGTAGAATTTGAATTCTAATAGTAAGGCCAAACTCAAACTCCTTAAGCTTCAGGGAAAAGATGTGAAGCATACAAAAACACTCTAAAACGGGCCTCACACTCGGGCACCGTGTGACAAACTTATCGCAAGTCGTCGAACTCGTTGAGCTGACGCTCAACGAATTCCTCAGAGGGATACTTCTCCTAGAACCATTCCTCGAACAATTCCCATGACACGTCATCGATGACCATGTTCAAATGTGGCAGGAGTGTCTTCTGCCATAGAAGATCGTTCCTCTTCAGTTGGAAGACCACCATGCAGACCTTCACGTTGGAGGTCGTAAGTGCGGGGTGTGAAGCACATCGCCCTTCTATACATTCATACCTCAATGGCATAGCCGTTCGCGACACTCATGGAATCGAGAACTCTACTCTCTCGAGTTCTCGGTGGATGATAATGGTACTAGTTAGGGTGCATTGTGGACCCTCATGGGTACAGGTGCCCCAGACTCATCTCAATACTGATGGTGAGTCGAGGCCTTTGACATTACCTGGAAGGACCCTGTAAGACCACCATCATCCCTTGCTACAAGCGAATCTAGCCCAAGGACTTGTTCCTCCCCCTTGGGGGTCAGACTCCGAGGGCGCGAAACTTCTGGGGGCGTTGCGTTTCCATCCACGATACCTCGTCGTGAATCTCTACGGTGTCATCTAATCGTGCTTATCGCAAGGGCAAGTTAAGGTTTTATCTAGTGTTAGGATAAGACTCAAGGGTTTACTACAGTGGAAAGCATGGCGATCCACAGTCGCAGGGTTGAACCCACTCTGATACCATATGTAACATTTGTCCTGTTTAGTTACGACAACGAGCCTCACGTAACAAGTGAAAAACTTTTTTTGTGCGTGCGTGTGTAGAAGGGTAATGAGGAAATTATACTCAACGTCGCCACATGATGATGAACATGACACATACAACTCACATGACCACAACATAACGACCTAAGAATCACATCAGCAACTGGAAGCAATCAACCGACAAAAAATAAGAATGACTACATGCCTGTCCTACCCTACAATGGTTAGGAGCTCCAAGACACATAAGCAACGCTCAAGCCTAGGTTCCCATCGATTTTGACCATTTAAGGTCTCAGGGCTGGACTGTTCTGACGAACAATGAAGTGTCTACATCCCACCCAACACGAGCAGACCAAGCACATTAAATGTTTACAACCAAGTACAACATTAATTGTAGTGAACCACAACACCCTCCACGGGAAGCGCAAGCTAAGATCGACTTAAAATGAAAAAGATTCATAGAAAATTAATGAATACAATGAATGACACCCATGGTCACATTCAATAGATTACTTGTTATAAGGGCTTCAACGATAATTTGTTTAAATGTATGACAGAAATATGAAATTTAAGTAAATCAATTTTGGTGCATAATTGAAATATTCTCTCACCCTCTCATATCCTTGTATATTACTTATTAATATATAATATCTCCTATCCTTGTATATTATTTATTAATATATAATAGATTTTATATTACTTATCAAATTACAATAGATTTTATAAGGAATCATTTCAACCTTGATTCTATTATAAATACTCACTCCAACTCTGAATCTATTATAAGTACTCACTTTAACTTTGAATATAATATAAATAAACACAGCTTCATACTAACCTTTAGATCCGTGCAAAAGTATTTTATTTGCACCAAAAATAGGACGTTCTGGATCTATGATAGTAAAACTCTCCTTTATATTGCTGGCGTATAAGTCGTGTTGTCACCTAAATCGCAATTTAACTATAAAAGAAAAGACGAGGTAAATGCTATATTCACTATCTAAATAAAGGTGTTGTTGAATCAAAAACGCTATCGACCATTCATTTGTCGGCAAAGGTGGGCCTTCGCTACATAAAGAAAATATCAAAATATTAATGTTGTCCAAAGGTTTTGATGAGTAAATTATACATTTACAACTAAGACTAACACTTTACAAGGTCAAGCTTGTCTAATACATTGGCATTTGGGAGGCTGTCAAATGCTACCAGACAGTAAATCGTGATCAACAATAATCTGCCATCGGATGGAAGAATAATTGTCTATCGATTACAAATGTTGAGTTTAAATTCTGAAAGGTTTGAGCGTAGGGATGGTTATAGGGATACTACGATTATTAAAACTCCATTATTATATTGAAATCACGAATCACTAAAATCCAAATTCTATCCAAGCGAAGGTGGAAAAGGTCACCATCCGAGGTAATGGTCGGATCATTCAAATTCATTAATGAGCAGGTACAGTATCTCATCCGAGCTGGATACATGATTCTGAGTTGGATACACGATATGATCTAAATCAATAGGTACACAATATCATCTGAGTACGCGATCTGACCAGAATCAATGGGTACAATTTTGAATCGAATTGCCACCGTAGAAATCGATGGGTAAATAATGTTATCCCAATCGCCAAGCTGGACAAGCTTCCTAAGCTAGATGACAGCAATGACAAAAGATGGATGTGCGAGTGTCGGATCCATTGATGATGAACCACGACTGCTACTAAGTGACCCACGGTTATCTCAAGGCTCCTATATGTAACGGGCGACTGATCCCACGGGCCAGTGTGACCCGATTCTTAGCTATCAGCATGAAATTGATTGGGAGATCTCACGCACAGGCAGGTGCACTATCTTTTAAAAGTAAGTTACTATCCTCTAAAACTAGAAAAAATATAGGAGGCCACTATCTATTACGCAAATAGGAACAAGGTAAAGGTGCTAACTTCATCCAGGCAGTCTGCAACCATCACTGTCGGCATATGAATTGTTGTAAAACTCATTAATGTCGTCAAAATTTCTTGTTGTCGGGCTTATCGCTGACTAAAAACAAGGATGAATTAGGGAGATCGTTGGCACCAGGAGACGGTCCCTACACTAATCTCACTACCAGAAGAACAAGCTATTTACCCAACACCAGAAATTCACTGTACTCACACAAGGGTCGTTGTAAAAAGAAAAGGGTGAAATCGCAGAAACAGATTACAGGAAAGAAAAAAAGAAAACATTTTGTGTTAAGGGAATGGGGCAACTCATTGGTTTAAGGCTTCACCATCAACAACATAACCTAGGCAAATTTCGTTGTACAATCACACCAGAAATGAAATTTTACAGTATTGTCATTAAATAATTAGGCAAAATGCAGCACCACCACACCAGAAAGGAATTTACATGGATGTCAATAATAATTAGACAAACGCGGTACAAAACGCACCCAAAGGAATATAGTCATCGTCATTAGTAATTAAGATAACCTCAGTAAGCACCAACTCCACCCAGGTAATTGAGGCGCAGCCATTAAGTAGCAATTCTTACTCCTTAGTGAAAAACGATCAGCAGTAAGGAAACCATTTAAAACCGAGCGATGTCTATCATGGGAATTAAAGAAATGAAAACAATGATTATCTCTAGAGGAAGGAGAAAAAATTATCTGTTAAGAAGTGTAAAAACCATTATCCATAAGGAAACGATAAACAAATACATATTAAGAAATGAAAATGGTTATCTATTAAAAATGAAGAACGATTAACCACAGATCATAAAGCCCAGGCAATCCATAAACCCAACACATGTTGGGGTAGTGTAGTAATGAATATGTGAAAGATAAAACGCAGACAACAATAAGAGAAAAGCAGGGATCTAATGGGAAAGGTCATTGAATGATCGCAGGGATTCTATCAGCCAAGGCGTAGAGAAAAAAAACCAAGACGCAAGATAGTCCATACGCAGAGGTTTTTTCTAGATGGCACAAGTCAAACAATCAGCCAGGAACAACAACAGGGTAGACGGCTAACAGGTTCATCCTTCGCTCATCATCCTCGCACAGCAAGTCAGGGTGTTGAGATCCATAGGTATTTTAACGCTAAGGCGACGACCGTAGATCAGGCTCCTTGCCGACTGCTCAGGCGAGGACTGAGGAGCTAAAGACGAAGGGAAACAAACCAAAAGGACACAATCAATCACAGCCAGGTGGTCAGGACATGCGGGAAAACGAAGGCCATAAGAGACAACAACCATTGAGCTAGGCCAAGAACAGTTTCATTCAAAACATCAGTTTACTTCTCCATTAACTAAGCAGAACCAATCATAAGTCCTAATATATTCTGCCATACAAAAATGAAAAGAGTGTATCGTTGCCTGATCACCCACTCTGAATGACGTTCGCACGCTCCATGCAACTCCCGCTTGTCGACCATCGAGACTTCACTGGTACCTCCCAGCCAATGCTAGGGGTACTCTTCTTCCCCCTTAGCCCCCCGAGCCA
>JZKD02S1954369.1:14295-29208 GCA_000966675.3 Picea glauca | reverse complement strand
ACCTCGATAACCCATAAAAGATATTATTCATAGATCTAATATATATAGTCAGGGAAGTGTTGTAACAACCCAAATTGATTAATTTTAACATAGTTTTTAATTTAAATTTAATTAACTATTAAAATATATTATTGAGTCTTTTATTATTTTATTATTAAAACGTGGGTGAAGTAATTAATGGGGGGATAAGGTTGTTGGGAATTAATGGGGTGATAAGGTTGTTGGGAATTAATGAGGGGGATTTGAGAGAGGAGGATAAGAAAGAAGGGGAGGACTTGGAAGAGGGATCTTATTTTTGTTTGAGGATTTCTGAATTTCTAAAAGGGGAGAGGAGGAGGAAATTGGAGGAATGGTTTTAGGGAGCTCTCATAGGGCACTGTTGTTGCTGGGAATTTTGGGCTCGGGGGCCAGGAAACCGCGAGGATTCCTGGAGCTAGGGAGTCGGAGAGGTTGTTCCTAGTTGGTTGGGAGGTTAATATTCAGTCTGGGCAAGAACCAAAACAGGATCAAATAGAAAATGGACTAGATAAACAAACCTATAGGTGGAGGTATGTATATGTTGTTGTTATCATTATTCTGATGTTGTTATCATTATCATTATGTTTTTATCATTATTATGTTGTTACTCTCTATACCTGGTTTATTCCAAGTATAAGAAAATCATGAAAGAAATTCTAAACTAAATTTTAGAAACTTTTTAATTAGTTTGAGTCCTGAAATTAACCAGGATCTACTTATGGTATCAGATCCCGGTTTCAAAACTGAAACCTGGGCTTGACCACCCACAACACTGGGATTTTGTATTTTTCATCTGTTATACAATCCAATTTGGGTTGTTACAGAAGGTCCTTACAGAAGGCCTCAAAGCACACTTCAGATTGATCTTTTCTAACTGTTGGTTTGATTGGATCAATGCTTCAAGCTCTATATCCCAATTGCCCTAACCATGTATCATAACATCCCTAATCCCTGAGCCGAATCTCACATTAATCTCCTTCAATTGAATACCCAACTAGGCCAACACACTGAGCGATGCGGACTGCCATGAAAAGGAATCCTCCTCGTCAAAGGGTCATGGTCAGCTCAGTAGAGAAGAAAAGGAAGCCTAAGATGTAGAAGAATGTTTTTGGGTCCTCTGCTCGATGGAAAAAAAAATTGTTTGTTGAAGCTCTAGAGGATCGTGATCTGTCACAATGTAGGATGACTAGGGAGGATGAGATAATAGAGGAAGCAACAAAGTGGGTGGAGGACCTAGTGAACCAAAGAACTAGAGACACACGCTACTTCATGATGGTGGAGGCATACTGTATGGTTAAGGCTCTGGTGGCTCAGGCTGTCAGTGCAACCAAAAGAGAGCATAATGAATTACTACAGGAAATCCATATTTTGGAGGGTGTTAGCACTTGGTAAATTTCCTAGAGGTTGAAACAGAAGAAATATACAAAGGTAACTTTATCCAACCGCTTTTAAAGATGGGATCTAGCCCTTCCAGCTTCAGAGAGGGATCTCTCTATATGATTTAGCTTTGTTTTTAACTCAAATATTAGGCTAGGTATAGAAACAGGTAGGTTTGTTGTAAAAGTGTTTTTGAATTGGTCGAGACAGTCTACACCTCCATTGGGCTATGGGGTCTGTATTTAATTGAGTATGAGAAACAACCAAAAACGTCAAAGAAGACTTTCACAGGGCGAGATAATATATTCACTGGATCTTTAAGTAATTTAAATGATGGACAGAAGAAAAGACAAGAAAGATAACTTCAACTAACAAGCAGTTAAGAATTTCTTAATCGAAGATATCAGAGGATAAACATTAAAATCTTTAGAATCGGAAACAGGGTATCAAAGATAAATCTTGCAACATTACGTTACTCTCAAAGATTAGTTCTAGAAAACAAAATGATAATAGAGAAAGGAAAACATTCAACTTAGAATATCAACATCACCAGTGAACATACGCAAGAATCCTGTAAAAGTGCCTCCTCTTTATTAATGGCAGATCTCTTCAAAAATAGTACAATTTGATAGCGATAGGGTGTGAGAATCAACAACCCTCAATACTTCGAGAGTTGAAGTATTTATAACTCAAATTACAAACGTTCCTGTCATAACTGATCAGGATGTGCTCATTCTATTTTTAGTCTAACTACTTTAACTAATTAAAAATTGTTTGATGATTCAGTACAACTGCATGCGGTATTTCTGGGGTAGGTCGTTGGTGAGGTGCCTTCACAACCTCTTCTGACTGGACAGGTGACTGAATAGTGACAGCTCATCTGCTAATCTAGTAGATCACAAAGTTCTTCCCATCTGAGATGACTTGGCACTGTGACTTTAAGTAATCTCTGATACACTTCATCCATGTCGGTATACTTAGCAAATGTGGGCTTAATGATGAATATGTGTTTAATCTCGTGTTGGATACTAATATCCCACTCTAGGGAATCCATGAATTCTTTGTCTGTGATGCTCCCTTGTATCCCTGCAAACTTGGAACTGTCCTTAGACACTTCAGTCAACCTCTTCTTGTAATCAGGGAGTGTCATTAGTTTGTCATTAATCACCTTCAGACTAGGTAGGCCTTTCCTTTGGAGAACATCTATCTTATTGAAAAACTTATGTACTCATTGATCCATGACTTGAATCTTTTCCTCAAGCTGA
The DNA here is from genome assembly GCA_000966675.3 of Picea glauca. NCBI lineage: Eukaryota > Viridiplantae > Streptophyta > Pinopsida > Pinales > Pinaceae > Picea > Picea glauca. Next base: position 26,548 of record JZKD02S1954369.1, on the reverse strand, counting down.
AGCATTAGACTTCTCTTGGTTAAAACCCTTTTTACCTCAAGTATAGTCTCTGTTCTGTCCTCGATTTTTAATTCTTCAAGTTCCTCTCTGGTCTTGGAATTCAGGAACCTGATGATCTCATTTGCTTGTGTTGGCATTCTCCCAGCTCCACTCTGATTTTCTCAACGGCCTGTTTGCTCCTCTGGAGCAACTCATTTTGTTCGAACATGATTTGAATCATCAGCCAGATTTCATTGATGGACTTGGTAATGTCTGTCCATACAATCTCTTTGACCTCATCCAAAGTCTTCCCTGCCATTGTTTGCTTTTGAAGCTATTGTAGCTCTTTCCTGAGATGCTCTGTTACATGCTTTTCTTTGGATAGGCTTGTCTGAAAGGAAGTTTTGAGCTCTTGGAGGTTCTCCACTTATTTCTTAAGCCTGCTGATCTCTGTCTCTTGCAGGTTCATTTTCTCCATGGACTTGGCAAGGTCTGTTGTTCCTTCTGGTAGTGACACTGGTGTTGCAGAGGGGATTGTCATCATTGTTTCTGTGCTTGATCCTGAGAGAGGAATAGCACTCAATGGAATGACTTCCATTGGTTTCATCTGTTCTTTCTCTTTCAATAATTTTTCCAGCTCAGCTTCCATTTCCTTGAGCTGAGCATTCTGCTCCATGAGAAACTTTAGCATCTCATCCTTCTCACCTTCTTTCTCTGCTATCTCCTTCACCTGAGAGTCCTTTGTGGGCGGGAGCTTCAGCTATTTTCTTAAGGATGCGATGTCAGCATTTTTCTTTTTTATCATCTCTTCTGCAGCTTTCACATTTGAAGGATCATAGTCGATCTTTAAAACTAGCTCCTCCAAGGTCTTAATTTTGTTTTCCTTAGCAAAAGATGATATATTTTCCATCTTAAGCTGCATCTGAGCATTGTTCAATGACATCTGGAATTTTGTTGAGGAAGATGAAGCATGTGCCAATGCGTGAAAAACCATCTCCCCTGTTTGTTTATGCAGATCCATCTGATCTGTTGGGTGCACGTCTTTCGCTTGGAATTCGAAAGTGGCCCTCTTGTAGTCTGAAATAACCTTGGGATCCGGTACCTGTGCTTGGAGGTATGCCATGTGCATTCTACCTTTATCTGTGTCAAATGATGACAGCAGCCTGTGTTGTGTCGTGGATGACTGCTTTCGGAACTGGGCGTAAGTACTGCTAGTGAGGGTCTGGTTCTTTTTCTTGATCAATTCGTACTTTTCAAAAATGCCCAACTTGGGCACAGTCTTGCTTGACTGAGTATCCAGGGGATAATCTGTGGATTTCTTCGGTATTGCTGTGGTAATTGCCTTATGCTGGCTCGAGCCAAAAGGTAGAATGACTGGCTTGACCTCATTGGTAGCTACTGTGGTAGGTGGGACTTCTTGTTCTACTGTCGCGCTAGGCATTGAAACTGTCTTTGGCCTCTTGGTGTGCATCTGGAACTCCTCTGATGAGACCTCTGTTACAGGAGGAGACGAATCCTGTCGGGGCCTCTTCTCCTTGGGGACTTGAGGTGTGGTAGTGGATGGCACACCCGTCGAGGGCACTTACTGTTCCACTTCAACTTGTTGTTCCACGTCCATCAAAGTGTCAGGCACCCATACCGTCTGATTTGCAAATTTCTCGATCTCTGGCTTGGACTCATGAGCATACGGGACATTCTTATTTTTTACCCTCATTTTTGAAATGATCCCGCACGGATCATAGTGCCAGGTGAAACTCGTAAAGAATTTCATCTCCTTCAACATTCTATCCACTTCTTCTCCTGCGCTTCGACTATTGCAGATGAAAGAACCAATCTGCCCCTTGATTCTCAATTGTTGCTTCTTCTTCAGGAAAACAAAATGAATGTCATCTGAATTCATTATCTGCCTAATATATTCTAATGAAAAAATTCTTACCGATACATATTTTGGCAGCTTGTAGGGTGCCAATTCGCACCCGTAAACTTTGATCTCAGTGTGATTCTGATACAGGAACCAGTCTCATGTCTTTACATTGTCCGAGAGATGTAGAATTCTCTGGACCTCTTCATTTATTCGTGGCTCAGACCTGCCGCTCAGCATGCTTACCACCGGGTGATAAAACAAATCAATGAAAATCCTGAAGCTATACTCTGTGGAGTTGTTCTTCAGAAGAGAAGTCCATGCTGTGATGGGTTGGGGCCTTCCGTCTGCATCCATCTTTTGCATGGAGAAACTGAATCAGATGGCATGAAATTAAACGAACATGTACGCCAGTATGGAAGAATATATGAACATGCCCTCTGTGCCGAAATTCACGAATTGCTCGTGAATATTATTGGCCAAGAAGGTGTTGTAGTCGAACTGCGTTGTGGGATTTTCATCATTTGAGAAAATGGACAGAAAACCCAGGATGGGCTCATCTACCCATTGGTCGGAATAGTAACCAAGCAAGGCATAAAGGCAAGAAATGATTTGGTTTCCTTTGGTGGAGAACATGGATGAAGGGTAAGGGGGATTGGTGGAAGGTAATTGAGTGGAAGCGGGAAAGAAAAGCTCGAATATCTGAGCTCTCTGAGGAAAAGTCATTTTCTGATATAGCTCAGTGAGGATTTCTAAATTGAAAGGGGATGCAGATTCAGCACGGGGAATTTTCATCATCTGGTCAATGTCTTCGGGGGTGATGAAGAAAAGGACGTCTCCAGATGAAGAGACGATGGCCCTCTGGTCAGGGATATAGTGGGCTTGGCATTTCAGCGCGAATTCAGGAAAGTGATGTATCTGGGGGAAAAGGTACAGAGGCAAATTGGACTCCCAGAGTCCAATTTCGTTGCTCTGGTCCAAGAACACCTCTCGTAGCCATGACTGGAGGTCCGAAAAATCGAATTCGCAAATGGTATCTACGATCAATCGATCTTTATCGACCAAGGGGATTTTGTCCAAGTCAACCGGAGGAGGAAGGAAAGGATTATCTTCTCCTTCCGCTTGTCTTGGCTTTGACACCATTTCAGCAACAGTACCTGCAATAAACACGATGTTAGTGGGGTAGCCTGACTGGGGGTAGACTGGCTGTGGATGAAGGTGGCGGAAAAGCAATGGAGGCGTAAGAGTAAAATTTTCTGGTGTGATGGACAAATAGTGAATGAAGAGGGAAAACAGTAATTTTATTTAAAACTGAGTCGGTTGGACGCAGGAAAATGGTTAGCATGACAATGGGTATGTTATCCAGTTATTAATGGAAAATGGGCCACTTGGGGGTGATATGGCAGGTGACAGAGGCCAAAGCATACGGATGGTTGACATGGCTGCTAGGGATTGGAGGTGAAAATCGCCAAAAAGGGCTGGTCATGAGTGGAAAGGATAAAGGACTGACAGCAGGGACTGACAGCAGTTATGGGATGAGACACGACCCCGGGAACAAGTGGGACAAGTGGACTCAGTGGAGGATGACGTCCATGAGTGACGGGCTATCAGATAGCATGTGGGTGATAGGACTCCTAGACCAATAGGGAAATGCCACATGTAACAAGGGGCCCGTCGAAAGGAATATTCATTCCGGACCCCCCCCTTTTGGTTAAAAGAAGAACACTAGGGGGGGTCTAAAATCCATTGTGAGCCATAGATCTGCGCGCTTATTTCCTGGCCGCAGATCTTAGCACGCTCCTTAATACTCATTCCGGACCCCCCCCCCTCCATTAAAGGCAGAACGGACGGGGGGGTCCGGAATCCATTGTAGGTCGTTGATTTAAGCGCTCTATTCTGGGTCGTCTAGATGTGTGCCCACGTTATTACCAATTTCGGACCCCCCCCCCTCGGGTTAAAAGCAGAATGGTCGGGGGGGTCCGGAATGCGCTGTGAGCCGTAGATCTTAGCGTCGTGATCGGGACCGTTGATAAGTGCAAGAAACATATGTCAAGAGCGAATGATGTATGCACTTGGGGAAAAAACTTAGGATAAAATCCATTTCATGGGTTTTTCTTCAATTTTACAAAGGAACACCACCATGGGACTTTGAACTACTATTTTTTAAGCATTTGGAACATGGTGTAACCTTGATTTCAATCTGGTTTTAATGGACTTCGAACAATAAAGCAACTGACCTACATGCTAACCTATCTTCCTAGGACAATTAACCCAGATTAAACTGTTGGGTTAAGGAATTACTCTACCTAAGGGCTATCTGACTAGGATTAGACAGTCTGGTCAGATTTATTCACTAATATAACCTAAGGGATATCTGACTAGGATTAGACAGTCTGGTCAGATTTATTCACTAACCTAACAACATTAAATTTAAAAAGAACTTGGCCATGCTTGAAAAGTATGGCCAAGTTACAATTATTGCATGGGGCTTTTCTTTTCAATTCTTTTATGCCCTCTTTTACTTTTCTTTTCTTTTTCTTTTTCTTTCTTTTTCTTTTTCCTTTTCTTTCTTTTTTCTTTTCTTTTTACAAATTATTTGAAGAATGAAACATCATTTGTCAACAAAATCACTAGATACAGATAATATCCAAGTCATCAATTGATTCCCATAATTTATGGGATGATAACAGAGGGTAAATTTGAGATATTATGTCAGGCTCAACATGGTATTAAGTTTCATGTGAATCAAGGAAGAGCCCAAAACTACAATCAGAAAGGAAACGGACAAGCAAAGAAACCTCCGCCAAGATCTCTCAAGTGCCCCATTGTGGTAGATGATGGCATGGTTGAGGATGATCAGTGAAAAAATTACATCACTTCGAGACCTTTGGGTGGTCGACATGCAAAGAAAGAACCAAGAAGCCAGACCTGAACCTTATGTTCATGAGTTTAATCTAGTGCGAAGATTCCCAACAAGTTTTTCAATCTTGTTTTGTTACAGGTCTTGTTATGTTTCTTGTTTAGGCTGATAGCATCTCCTAGCCATTTTATACTTCGACTCTATCTTTGGGCATGCATGGGGACCATATGATAAAACCTTGATTTCATAATGGTTTTGATAGTCCTGAACAGGGTTTATGGGTTTGGTTTCCTCTTTTTGGCAAACCCCCATGTTCATGAATTTCGTACTATATTGTGATATAATAGAAGTTTCCTCTTTTTATCTTAAAAAAATAATAATTCACTTGTATTATTGAAACATTTTTTCTTTTTAAAAGAAATGTTGCAATGAAAACTTGACATGTTGTTCTTGTTTTGAATATTAGCGAACAAAGTGGTGCATCAACAAGTCAGAGAGAAATTTTGGAGGCTTCACCAACAAGTCTGAGAGAAATTATGTAGGTTGCACGAACAAGTCAGTGCACCAACTAGTATGAGAGCCACCAACAAGTTTGAGAGAAATTATGGAAGTTGCATAAGGGAGGTAAAAACATGACCGTGAGGGTTAAGGGAGGGTTCCTTTTTCTAATTAAGTTCCTTATGATACAGGTGAAAAAAATTATCCATACCTTCCATATCAGAACCTGTCAATGGTGGTAAATCAAGCATCTTAGTATGGACTAACAATATAAGAGGTCTAGGTAACAACCCACTTCAAAAATAGACCAAGTGATTTTCTAAAGGATACAGAAGAGACATGTTTGCATGGTGATGTAGGTGTGCATATTGGTTTAGACGGTAGCAGTAAATCAAAGAAATAACAAATGTGGTAGGGGCTATGAAGTATGCATTGGAGAAACATTTAATGTGAAGAAGTAATTCTAGAATCATTTCTAGCATTACTTTGTTTGGGAAAAACCAGTACGTAAAGTTATGCATGTAAAGAAAGATAAGCTAATATATTGTCTGCTTATGCCTCGGGAAGAGGCCAAATAAGAGGGAAAACTCAAAATTTAGGTTAAATTGGGTGAAATTTCAACTTAAATTGTATGAATTTTATGAAACTTTGGGTTAAAACAGTCAGAGGCCATTGGTTTTCATGCTAAACTAATAGGAAAACAAAAAATCAATTACTATAGACTCCAACCTGAAGGGTGGGGACTAATAAAGTTGATTCCTTGTGAATATTGTAATCAACTAAACCATAAGTTCATTTTAACTTCATTTCTATGTATAACGTCCTCTAATGGTCAAACTAAATCTATACGCTTGATTATATATTAGTTTCTTCATTATTAATGGTGTTTTATATCTTCAACTACATAATGATAGTTTTGTATGAGACGATTTTCCTAAATATTTCCATTCCCTCTTGCAATCTTGCATGACCAATATGTAAGTCCAATTCAATATTCATTTTTGTATAATATAATTTTGATGATAGTGTTTTCTAACTAATTGGACCAATGACATAACAACCATTTTAATCATTTCATTAAATAAGAGATAAGCATCTTGCATGTTTTGTCAATCGGGGAAGGGACAACACATGCAGATATCATAAGTGAGAATGTTGACATGAGTAAGGATGAATCATGTGAAAAACATGATCATTTTTCAGTTTTTTGTGTTCAATCAATATACCTACGCAAACTGAATCAGTCCCTAAGGAACCCCTCCAATCAATCTACCTACGCAAATTGAATCGATCCCTAAAGGAACCCTTAAAAGGACATATAGATAGGGGCAAGATAAAGAGGCTAAATGAGTGGCATACCCTATTGATCATTGCCTATTCATTATTGGCCTCATGGTTATAATCACATTGAACACCCTCTTTGTCTATGCACATCACATTCATGTTGACTTCCTTCCTCATCTCACCATCGCCCATCTGGGATGAAGATAAAACATTTCATTAAATAAAAGACAAGGATCCTACCATTGGTGGTTTTCCTATTATTAAATTTCCATATGAAATGACTCATTTTAGACAGCTAATACCAAAAAAATTATAAGATACAACCATTTGAACCATTATCATGATTGAAGTTGTAGCAAGTTTGTTAAGGAGGGTCATTCTTACAGAGTGCCTAATCCTAAATTAACCAAATTATTTATGGGTGGAGGTGCCTTTAAAATCACATTCATAACATCTACAATCCCAATCTTTATCTATTATATATTAATATCATACCTATAATGAATTAAACAATCCCCCAAATCTTCATAATATACTATATTTGAAGAAAAAATATGTCAATCCCCTAACTACAATCTTCATTCATGATATTTACAGAAATGCAATTTTTTAGGATTTATTATTATTGAATCATATTTCACTTTGTCTCCTACATATAAATCAAGAGACTAATTTTAATAATCATCTCATCTTGTGAAATTTATATATTGTAATAGGAGGTTGCCTCCTTGAAAATGATTCTTATTCATTCACTCTTTTACTTGATTTAGACATGGCATTACCCTAATGCCCATTGATCTTTTTTATGTTTATATGGTTATTTAGTCCATAGTATTTGGTATTAGAGTGGACAATATTTGGTTTGGCTCCTTCAAACAAGTCATCTTATCATGTTGTCTCTCACATTTTTTTGGATCATTAAAACCACATGAAAATTTTAGGGTTGAAAGGACATGGAAAAATACATTGGGTAAATATTTCAAAATTTGGTTCCCCATAGTTTTGGAGTTACATGTTGTATAATTTAGGGTTTTGTCTAGTCCTTAAACTAATCTTAAAAATGTGATTTGGGTAAAGTATTCATGTCAGATATTACAAGGTCCAAATTGACTGCTACCTATGGATTTGAAAATCAGACAAACTAGTATAGGTCCAAATTTTATATTTGTTCAAGAAAAATTGGTGATGTGGTAGTCTGACAAGTTCTCTTTCCCAAAATAGGGAAAAAAAGTAGGTTCGGGTAATCAACCATAAATTTTTCTTGAAAGGTCCAAATTGCATGGGATCGTTGAAATTTTAAAATGGACGTATCAAAGCACATCTCATAACAATTTCATAAATAGAGGATTAGAATTGGAAAAGTTGTAACAAGTTTAAGGTAGGATATTAGGGTAGACCCTAAATCAATGCTTTAAAAGGGTTCTAAGGAGACCTCAATTTTAGAATTTTTTTATATTTTCCATTAGTTATATTTTTTAGGCTGGAGAACTGTACTAGTGTCTATAAAAGCATAGGTCTCTCATATAACAAGTAAAATTGTGGGTGGGAGGCATACACATAGTGAATACATGTGAGGTCCACATACACACCCTTGTAAACCTATGTTGGTACCCGATGAATAGTATCATATTAGATAGAATATTTTTATGAAATCTTCCTACATGTACTCTAGGGTATATTGAAATTTCCATAGTCATACCTAAGACCATACTTATATCACATTTAAATCACATGTGTTTATAGTACACTKAGCACAACACTCAAGGATATTTCTCTCACATAGCTAGGAATTAGGTAATATGACTAAGGGTGTGGTCCATTCTCCTTAGTCTATTCGTCATGAAAGACCAGTTGTGTCTTAATATTGGAAACTAATGGCATATCAAAGGAATATATATCATGACATTCCCTTGCCCATAAGACCCTACAAAACCCTAAGCTCAATTGCTATGTCTAGATGTAGTAAGACAAATGTGACTCCTATAAATAGTTCTAAAAGAAACCTAGTTAAAAGCTTAATGAGAACCCTCCAAAGTTCTCATTTTCAAAACTCACATTTTAGGTCTTTTTACCCATTTAAAAAAGTGATGCTACTAGTAGCACCCTTTTTTTTTGGTAACTTTTTGACATTTTAAATATTCTTAGTTATAAAGAAGCAACTTTTTTTTTAAATGTTGATTTTTCAATTTTTTTAAATGTTTTTTTTTTTTGAATGTTGTTTCTTTATAAACCTAAAATTTGACTTTTAAAAATTACAAATAATAGTATATTTATTTTTAAGTTAAGATTTTCATTTAATTATATATATTTAATTAATTTATGATTCCATACATTTTAAATATTATGTAAACAATTTTTTAGTTTTACTTCAATGTATGTATAATATAGCTCTCCAGATAAATAATATTAATTTTGTGTGTGCTTGCACGGATTAATTATTATAATCAAATCACATACTATAGTTTTTTTTGGTTAAAATATCATGTCAAAATTATAAAACATTTTTTTATTGTAAAAGTTTAAAAAAAACACTTAATAATGTGTGTATGCTAATTATAATCAAATCACATACATTTTAGAAGTTTGTTTTATTAGAATTTCATGTGAAAATTATAAACCATTTTTTTTAAATTAAAAGGAAAAACTTAATAACATAATTATATATATTTCATCTATAAAAATAATTTGATATTTAATGTTATTTTACTTGAAGTAATGATTCAAGTAAAATAAAAGACAAAGTAAACCAAACAATATGGTAATACCATATTAGAAATATTGATCTTAAAATAACAATTTATAGATATTTATTATTAATGTAAAATCTCAAAGTCAAAATAACAATTTATAGATATTTATTATTAATGTAAAATCTCAAAGTCCAAAATATCACAAATATAACTGATCCATAATATGTGAACAAACATTTTTTTTAAGGATGTCTTAAACTAATCAATAATATCTAGTACATCAAATTCATCATTTCAACATATTATCCAAACTAATCGTTTCCAAACAAATCTTTCAATGTTAGTTAAGGCTCTTTTTGACATTTTTTTCCAAGTGTTGCAATAAAATCTCCCTCCATCAAACCCACTTCTGAAATTTTATTTAGAATATCTCTCATAGCATTAATTCTCTACTTAATAAAAACTCATTGTAGTGATTAATTTTCAATGCTTACACAATGTTTTCATTTTTGTAAGGAGAATGTGTACCTAATAACCAAATAGAGAAAATTAAATAAGTAAAATAGCATAAATAAACAAAAATAAATAATGACAAAAGCAATGAGAAAATAATTAATCAATATTTGTAGCTTTTGAAAAATGTTTTCAATCTTTCAAGTCTAATTGTTTTTTTAATATATTAGTTTTCTAACCATTATATTATAAATTAATAATTGACTATGTTTGGCTCTATGTTTTCCATTGATAAGAATAGGATCATAATCATCTTCTTTGTCCAACATGCAAGATGTATGAATATCACTCATGACTAATAAAGCTATGAATAAGTGGATGACTAATGGAGCTATGAATATTAAGCTTGTTACTATAAAATAAATAAATAAGAATTGAGCCATGAAGTTGGCCACATGGCATTCACAAAATTTTGGCATTTGATATCTAGTGATATTGTCATGTTGTTTGATAATGTATCACACTTCAATCCCTATATGTCATATGCATAATGGTTATTGACGTTGAAATCAAAAGCTTGTGTCAAAATGGAGGTCAACAAGGAGGGAAATGAGTTTTTGTATTTCTACCAAACATTTGACCCATTGTTCAAGTCCAAGATTATGAAGCTATTGTGTGTTCCATGTTTCAAAGAAGTCACCCACTATAGTGGGTTGCATCCAATGACCTCTATCATCCACCCATGGTGGCATCTTATGGTTGTGTAGTTGTGATAAACCGCGAAAGATTGTATGACATAACTAGACTTTAGATGGTTGGAAAAGATGTTAAGCCACTTCTTTGGGCATGAAACCTAAAGCCTTATTGATCCAACATGGTAAAGGACCTATATTTCAAGTATAACATTTTTAGAAGGGTCATGGAGTAGACATTGATAAAATTTACTATGTAACAGTCATCACGGCTTCAAAGTTGGTGGCTTGCAAAGTAATGTTCGAGGAAAGAGTCACTGAAAGCAAGGCCAACTCGCATATATTCAAAGTTTTTGCTAAGAGCTCAAAGAGTCAGTGCAAGCAAGGCCAACTCGCACATATTCAAAGCTTGTGCTAGTGTTGTTGCATTATGAAATAATTGGTGGATGCGTGAAAATATGCTCAAGGTGAGCCACAAGCCTTTCCTTATGGGTATGTCTCAATTATATTAGCAATGGAGTTACCATGGACCACCGAACAGCTTTCCTTCAGCGTTGGAAGGAGAGGATGAATTTGGGGATATCGAGAGCTAAAACTCTAGTACATTGCACTAAAGGCATAAGTAAAGAGATACCAACACAACCATCCTAATACAATCACTAGGTATGAGCAACAATAGCAATTTGAATCTGATCACTATAATTGGCCTATAGATGGTTAGGACTAAAATGGAAAACCAATCAAAGGATTTGTGGAAACATTTCCGTTTGTGATATTGGGTGGACGAACAATGGCTAGGTAGAAAAAGGAGAAGAAGCGAGCTCCTCAAGATAATCCAGTGATATAACCACAATTCATGGAATCTGCACAAAACCACTCAAGAGACGACATGACACAATATGCATCATTGGCCTAAACCAACACATAATAAGAAAAAAATTATGGCTACTCCACAAGAGGAGTGACCTGATAGTAGGCATAGGTGGGGAAGAGCAGGGCACTCCTACCTATCAAGTAAATTTTTTATGTTTTATTTTTGTCAGTCATTTAAATATTATGTGTAATATGTTTTTTTGTTCATTTTTATTGTAAATCAAATTGTTTCACATGGAATACAACACCATTAAAAACATAAACAAAAAAACTTAACAAATTACCTTGATATAGCAACTTGCACACAGTTTCAATTTTGAAAATCACCAAATAAGAGGTTTCAACTTCTTTTTATGCATCAATTCTGCATAGATCCAATCACTGTACAAAAACAATCAATCAAAGACTAAGTAGTATGCATGCAATGATTCTAAAAGGAAAAATGTAGTTACAAATTGTTGTTGTAAAAATAATAATAAAAGTTATGGATTGAAAATTTTGAAATAATTATGGTTAGTTGTTTTTTTTAATAGCAACTACTAATGTTTTATAAAATGAAATAAAATAGAGTTTTTGAGAGGACGGCTACCTATGTTTATTCTTATTATCAAGATTCAAGAAGAAAACATAGGTGGGAAGGTATTTAAATATGAATTCTCAAAAACCAGATATAATGCGAAAATAAGTGTGCAAGAAGGTGTTTTCTAGTTTCAGCCAAACTAAGACAATCTTCATCAATTAATGAGCCTTACCTCTCTGGATACTTGCATACAGGTTTTGGGTAGTGTTTATGAATCCTTGATAGTTTCTTCCCTCTCAACCTTTACTTTGGTTTTGGGTAGTGTTTTTGAATCCTTGATCTTTTCTTCCCTCTCAACCTTCACTTTTCAATAATATTTGTAACTTATGCAATTGTTATGCATGCAACTTGCAAGTTGCAACCTCCATGTGTTGTAGAATTTTTAACCTTATGCATGGCTTGTGTTATGTATGCTTTACACAAAAATCAGCATTCAAACTTAGGAAATTGTTATTATATTATATTATATATTATAACATATAT
>JZKD02S1954358.1:53101-66602 GCA_000966675.3 Picea glauca | reverse complement strand
GAACCCAAAATATTCATAAGGATTTCAACATTAAGTTGAACCTGTTATCACCATAACAATTGTTTGATGGGATCCAAGTCTATGGATTTAGCAAGGGACTAAACTAGTGTAGAGACGCGATAGATTGGAGGACGGGTCCACACCTAGCAGAAAAGGGATAAATCTAGTGGAGGCACGGAGTTGAAGGGACATGGCAGACCACGGATCTCAGGCACCACAAATCAATGGTCAATAGCCATATCGGGTGGAGAACTAGCGTGGGATTTAATTATTTGAAAGTGGGTTGATGGAAATATCGTAGTTTTTCCTCAAGACCACGTGGCGCCACCAAATGCATATCTGGGCGAAAAATTTTCTACCCCAAAACACTTTGCCTCATCCCCAATGTCAGGAAGCGTATATAAGGAAGGGAACCCTCGTCATTATTTTATGTTTTTCAAATCATTTGAAAAGTTGAAAGTGGCGCGACAGCTCCAGTCGAACCTAAGCTCAACAGTGCACCAAATTCACACATTTTCCGCTCGTTCGCAGGTATTTTTCATCATCACCATGGATCCCATCGTTTTGTCTATAACTGAGCAAGATCCCCTGCCAAGCGAAGAAGCCCTAATTGACAAGGACTTTGATGTGTTTGATACTGAAATAACTGTCTCACCCGTCTCTGTATCCAAAATCAATTTTTCAAATCATGTAGGGAGAAAAATACCCTTTCTCAAAGCGGTCCAAGCCTCCATAGTCCCTTACGTCGTTGAAGTCGCATTCCCTTTCCCAGAATTCGTCAGCTGGTGCGCTGAGCAATACTCACAGGAAGAGAGGGTCTTTTTAAATAGGTTAGGATCAGAGGTCATGTGTAGAATAGATTTCTCGTTCGTTCGTTATGCCCTCGACATACCAGATTTCCCTTCCACATCGTATAAACCCTTTGTTTAAGAAAAGATAGTCATAGTTTACAAGGAGTGTCCCGCCGAGGTCAAAAACCTATTTTTGCAGACAATTGTCAAACCCAAGAAGTATTATGAGATTCTGTCCCTGCCAATGAATGTAAATGCCATGGTTATCGAGATCCAGTGGGTCTGTTCCATACTCAATCATATTTTAGGTCTAGATAATGACAAATATGTAGTTGAGGTCATATTAGGTTTTTTGTTAAAAAAAATTCAGTCAGAATCCAGTCAGTCAGCCAGTATCAGTTTTGATAAATTCATAACCGATAATGTACACAAACAACTAGTGAAATTAAAATCACTAAGGCACTTTAGGTATTACACATACTTGTTGAAGATGTTCCTAAAGACAAACAAGAAAGAGTTCCTTGAATCAGCGTTCATCTCCATGGAATTCAAAAGAATCACAATGCTCATTTTCATAAATAAGATCATGTCCAGAATTTATAGCTTGATCTTCGACACCATCCTGCCAAGAGTCCTGGAGGACATGAAAATCTACTTACAGCCAAATTCAAAAAACAAAGTGGGATATTAGGTGTTGTTCATGCATTCTACAATAATTTGGGTATATGGTTGTCAAGAGGCACCTTATCTTCTCCCTATATTTATGACACCTAGAGTATTTTCCCTGGAGTTCATCAGGAAAAGAATCATCTCAGAGACATAACATTTCCTGAAAATGCACAAGGCGTCCAACCTGAAATTTCCTTTCCTCATAGGACCATTTGTTGTGAAGACCGGATCTTTCTTATCTTAGATCCAGGCAAAACTCAAGGAGTTTGGGTTTGCACAGCTACAAGGGAGAAGATATGATCCACATCAAGTCATATCTAAAAGAATATTGATGAGAAAACATGGCCCTTATGAACATGAGTATGTGGAAGGTTTTGACAAATCAGCTAATTTGGAAACCTGTGTTGATATGGAAGCCATCTTGCATCCTGCTCAAACAAAACAAGTGGGGACAACCCTACAACAGACTCGAACACAACAGACCCCTCAGAAGCTGACATTCCAAGTTCCCAAATTAATTGTCTACACCAAGAGAAGCAGTTCATAAGCCCTAGGCACCAGTAGTTAGTAGAATGCTCCCAAGAATATAAAGATCAAACAATCCCCACAAATAGTAGATCTGGAGGAAGAAGAGCCTAAGAAGCAAGTAAGTATGGATATGGTGGAGAGTGGCACCAACAAGGAGGAAGACGGTAAAATAAGCATGCCCCAAAGTGAAAGAATCTCAAGAGATTTCAGCAGCAAGAAGCACATTTTTGATAAAGCACCTAGAGCAGTCTACCAATCTAAAGAAGATTTAGCAAAGCAATATGTTGTGAAAGGAAGCTTGGCCATGAGTGAAATAAGGGAGTTGATACATGAGGTGGAAAATATTTCTCAACATAGGTCTTCTATGTTCTCAGTCAGAGATATAGAGAAGAAGACACTCAACATAGCAATTGCAAATGATGATAAAGTGTCTGAGGTCAAGCTGCATTATGAAAACATCAGTGCCCCAGACAAGGTGAAATTCCACAGAAACACAAGTGACATGTTGTATTCAGACTACCTGGGTCTAAGATTAAAGGTTTCAAGGTTGACAACTCATGCACTTAAGCTAGAGGGATAGTTGAGACAAGAAAAAGCATCCAACGGAGCTTGGCATACTCAATTCAAGAGATTAGAATCTAAAGGCCCTCAGGGGGTGAAAGCTTCTTTAGAAGAGAAAGACAAGATGATTCAAAGCATGAAGAAAAGGCTAAAGATGTCTACCACAGAGCATCCACAAACAACAAATCTAGTTGCTCTAGAGCAAGAGAAAGAGACATTTCGATAAGAAGCATTGAATTACAAGACCAAAGTGTTGCAGTTGGAGAAGGAAAAGGTAAATTGGTCATAAGGGTAGACAGGAGCATCAGACATGGTTGTTGTTGCACCTTCTAATGTAGGAACTGAGAAAAGTATTGATGGATTGGTTCAGGCTATGTCCCAAGTTAGCCTGAAAGAAAAAGAAATCAAGAGCCTTAAGGGAGACATAGGAAAGATGAAACAAGAAATGAGAATAAAGGATGAAAAGATGGACCAGTTCCAGAAAGAGAATCAAGCTTTATAGGAAAGGGTAGACAAGTTGAAGACAAGGTTGAAAGGAAAAGGATTGTTGCAGGGGGCCAAACATGTCATATGGGACTCTATTACTGCTGAAGTTGCTAAGTTCAAGGTATACTTAAAATTCACCGATGAAAAAGATAGCATGGTCATCACAGCCAGAAGCAGATGCACTGTTGTGGGTGAGACACTAGTAAAGAAACCTTCAGAGTGGGCCCAAAATGCTATAAATATGATAAATTCCATTCCCACTGCTAAACATTAGACCATCGAGGTCAAAGATAGGACCATGTTGATCATTTGATCTGGGAGGGTCATTTCCAAGCATAATCTGCTTAAATCAGTCCATAATAAGGCCATGCAGATGGACCAGAGCATACAGGAATTCAAAGATATGTTTGAAGAATTGTTCGTCAAAGGCCTCCCACCATTTTGGGATGGCAAAAGGAAATTGTATGATCAGGAGGAGTGCAACTCTCACCTCGCCCAATGCAAAATGGATCCCTCCAAGTTTGAAATCCTGGAGGAGAACTTGAAGGGGACAAATCTGGTGGAATATTTGACCATAGATTTTGAGATCTTAAACCAGTTCAAGACAGTGAAGATCGGGCTGCCAACCATGAATTATGCCACTTGCATTGACCTGGAAATCCTGATAAAGGAAATGATGGATTACGATATCCCTTCTGAATTACAGTGGAAAGAGATAGTGCGGCTAGGTAAGACAAAGTGAAATTTTCCAGGAACCAACAAATAGCCTCCAAGTGTCACCAGATTGGCGGGTTCGACAGAAGATCAAAGCAAGACAGATGGCGAAGACAAAATCCAAATAGTCAGAAAATCAACCGTTAGTTTATGAAACATTTTTGTTTAATGATTGTAAATCGGTTCACATACCAAGACTGTCAGTTGAAATTATTGTAGTCGGTTTTAGAAGCTGAAACGTTTCAGTTCAACCATTGTAATCGAATTGTATAAATGCTAGAAGTTTCGAATGAATTAATGTTGCCAGAAGTGCAAGGGCACCTTTTAGTTGTTTCTGAACTCAATTGTAATTTTCTGGAGCTAAATTGAATAAATATGCATAAGCTTTTGAAGTCTCTATGAAAAGATTCTAATGGTGATGATATGAGTTTTGTCTCCTTTCATTGTATGTATTTCCTGTGTTCTTTAATTCCATTTACATTTTCTTTTGTTTAAATTGGAGAATCAAAGGCCCATAATTCATCTTGTGATGCTCTCGGCTTAAGCAACTTAAACTGTGTAATTTTCTTCCTAGCTAATTTAGAATTCATTTCAGTAATGCTCTGATGCGGTTATTTGTTTTCTCCTTCCTCTTACACCCTGATTAAATACAATTTATGACTCAGATTCATTGCCTCATTTAGCATGTATCCTATGGAGAGTTCTACTGGCTAGTCATTGTTTTCATTCACTTTCAGAATTTCGACTCCATAGCCCTAAGTGTCCCTCCCCTTCCTTGCCAACAACTTTATAAAAAACCCCAAAACAAACTAAATCTAGCCGCCGATTGCCAAAGAAATATCAAGTGACACGAGAGATCCCTCTATGAGACGAGCAGGCTAGTGCCCAGCTCATAAGTAGGTTGAAATGGTTACCTCTGTCGTTTGTCTATCAGTCGAACAAAATTTACGGAGTGCTAACAGAACCCACATGTATAGCTTTGTAGTAGTGTAAATAAATATCTCACAATTGAACAAAATGTGAAATTAACAAACACATGTAATACATGATACAATATAGGCTTCAATGAAAAATTCATAACAAGGAGAGAGAACGGTTATTTCATTTGAGCTTTTAATTTTAAGTTGCATTCATTGCACTAAACGGTTTGGATCTAATAAAAAGTCACACCTTAGGTCTATCACAAGTGTGGGAACATTATTGTATAATCTTTACAAAACCATGATTATGGGAGTATTGTTGTAAGTTTAAATCTAGATAAAAACATCAAACATCTAAAATATTATTTGAGGCATAGAGCACTCACACCATTGTACGTGAGCTTTAATGTTAAAGTTGCAAAGTGGATGAAAGGTTTGTCTGAAATGATGAAGTCTTTAATTTATTATTGCAATGAGTCTCTAATCAAATGTTACATGAAAAGAAACTTTGAAGTGCTTAAGGGATAAAAGTTGCATGAAAATTAACTTTAAAAACTTCAATCCTTAAGTGGTACCATGCATAAAGAAACATTTTGGTGGGAGCATCTAAGTTTGTGGGAACACATTGACTAAATCAAAGGGATCCCCACTTACTAAATGGACTTAATGCAAACACTTTGGTTATGGTAATAGTTATGATACCTTACCTAATGTGATAGGGAGGATCCTCCTAGAACATAATGATAACCTTAGTTATCACTTTAAGTAAAGGAGATGTTTTGAAGTTTGAGAATATGTAATTTTAAGAAGTAAATCTCAAACTTATCTCTAAGGAAGGTGTAGTTTCAATGGGTTGTGGGTAGACTTGTGTTCTAAGGAATGTGTAGTTTTAGTTGGTTGTGGTTATTATGTTGTCAAACAGTTAAGAATTGTATTAAGGTGGCTCTCCCTCCTCCTTCTTGATTATAGTGTCATAATTTTACAAATTATACTCCACTTATTTAGAAAAACTTTAGGTTAGGGAAATCAAGCTTCATAGGTATCTTACGATCCTAAAAGATTAAGAATATGCAAGTGTCATTGAAGGTCCCTAGATGCCTAAACATTTTAGGCACCTTAAAGGGTATTGATTTGAGGGGTCACTAATGTAAGAGTCTCCTTTCCATTTGTGTCTTCAAGTAGTGAATGTGTAGCATTGGCAATGATATTTTTCAACAAGATGCTTCCTCTTACACAATGCAACAAGCATGTCCTTCCGTAATTTTTTGTGGGTGGGGTTATATAATTTTCCAAGGTTTCCCAACACTATCCCTAACCACTTAAAGTTATTCATTTACATATATGTGAGATGCAAAAAGGTGTAACCCACCTTCTTGGATTCACTAGGACAAGTCATGGATTGTGGGGGGTCAATGGCTCTACATTCTACAAAGAAACAAAGGTATTACTGGGAGCATCTTCTAGATTTGTAGTGGGGTCATGCCCTAACAGAAGATAACTAATTAAAAGTGAAAATCAATGCTTATGTTTTCATCCTTTAATAATGTGGGAGATGAATTCAATGGCATAAGATTGACGCCATTTTTTCCAGTAGAACTATTGTTTTAGTGTTATGTAGCATGGAACCAATGTAATAAGAAAACAAGTGTTGGGTGGTTTTAGTATATATGGTAATCAATTAATAGTGTTGGTACACTTAAATAAAGTAGGATGTGTATGAAATAAAATGTTCTCTAAATACAAAATTGATAACTAACAAGTACTATAGTTAAAATTTGAACATATNATAATAATAATAATAATAATAAATTTGTCAATCCTGCATATGAAGTTAACATAAATTAAACATTACAAAAAATACTTTAGGTTTATATTACCTAAATTGGCATTGTTACCTAGTGGGATAGTGGTGCTACATTTAGATGATGAATATGGCATTGAATACACAAAAATGAATTGTTCAATACAATTAAACTAACATAAATACAATAAGGCATTAAATAGTATAAATCTTAAGTGATAAATGTACATAAGCATATCCTCCAAGTAGGTGGTACAATAGGTGGGCTATGTTGTTGTTATGGTTGATGTTGTTGTTGTTGCAGTGAAAGGTGGATGTTATGAGGGTGTGCAACTGTGGAACATGATTAAAAACATATGAATTTAGTAAATATCAGAAAACAATATGTAGATGTGTACATGCACATATTAACCATTTGATGCATTTAAAATCATTTACCCCACATTAATACGTCGTGTGTTGTAGATACATATGAAATGTTATGTCCACTCTAGATGGAATCACCGTTAGTGGAGCACATGTGCCCAACTAGCCTATGTGATTCGTGAGGATCCATGGTGAGAGTTATTTGCTCACATGAACCCAAAATATTCATAAGGATTTCAACATTAAGTTGAACCTGTTATCACCATAACAATTGTTTGATGGGATCCAAGTCTATGGATTTAGCAAGGGACTAAACTAGTGTAGAGATGTGATAGATTGGAGGACGGGTCCACACCTAGCAGAAAAGGGATAAATCTAGTGGAGGCATGGAGTTGAAGGGACATGGCAGACCACGGATCTCAGGCACCACAAATCAATGGTCAATATCCATATCGGGTGGAGAACTAGCGTGGGATTTAATTATTTGAAAGTGGGTTGATGGAAATATCGTAGTTTTTCCTCAAGACCATGTGGCGCCACCAAATGCATATCTGGGCGAAAAATGTTCTACCCCAAAACACTTTTCCTCACCCCCAATGTCAGGAAGCGTATATAAGGAAGGGGACCCTCGTCATTATTTTATGTTTTTCAAATCATTTGAAAAGTTGAAAGTGGCGCGACAGCTCCAGTCGAACCTAAGCTCAACAGTGCACCAAATTCACACATTTTCCGCTCGTTCGCAGGTATTTTTCATCATCACCATGGATCCCATCGTTTTGTCTATAACAGAGCAAGATCCCCTGCCAAGCGAAGAAGCCCTAATTGACAAGGACTTTGATGTGTTTGATACTGAAATAACTGTCTCACCCGTCTCTGTATCCAAAATCAATTTGTCAGATCATGTAGGGAGACAAATACCCTTTCTCAAAGTGGTCCAAGCCTCCATAGTCCCTTACGTCGTTGAAGTCGCATTCCCTTTCCCAGAATTCGTCAGCTGGTGCGCTGAGAAATACTCACAGGAAGAGAGGGTATTTTTAAATAGGTTAGGATCAGAGGTCATGTGTAGAATAGATTTCTCGTTTGTTCGTTATTCCCTCGACATACCAGAGTTCCCTTCCACATCGTCTAAACCCTTTGTTTAAGAAAATATAGTCATAGTTTACAAAGAGTGTCCCGCCGAGGTCAAAAACCTATTTTTGCAGACAATTGTCAAACCCAAGAAGTATTATGAGAGTCTGTCCCTGCCAATGAATGTAAATTCCATGGTTATCGAGATCCAGTGGGTCTGTTCCATACTCAGTCATATTTTAGGTCTAGATAATGACAAATATGTAGTTGAGGTCATATTAGGTTTTTTGTTAAAAAAATTCAGTCAGAATCCAGTCAGTCAGCCAGTATCAGTTTTGATAAATTCATAACCGATAATGTACACAAACAACTAGTGAAATTACAATCACTAAGGCACTTTAGGTATTACACATATTTGTTGAAGATGTTCCTAAAGACAAACAAGAAAGAGTTCCC
The DNA here is from genome assembly GCA_000966675.3 of Picea glauca. NCBI lineage: Eukaryota > Viridiplantae > Streptophyta > Pinopsida > Pinales > Pinaceae > Picea > Picea glauca. The sequence goes on along the minus strand of JZKD02S1954358.1, from coordinate 58,242 downwards.
TGAATCAGCGTTCATCTCCATGGAATTCAAAAGAATCACAATGCTCATTTTCATAAATAAGATCATGTCCAGAATTTATAGCTTGATCTTCGACACCATCCTGCCAAGAGTCCCAGAGGACATGAAAATCTACTTACAGCCAAATTCAAAAAACAAAGTGGGATATTAGGTGTTGTTCATGCATTCTACAATAATTTGGGTATATGGTTGTCAAGAGGCACCTTATCTTCTCCCTATATTTATGACACCTAGAGTATTTTCCCTGGAGTTCATCAGGAAAAGAATCATCTCAGAGACATAACATTTCCTGAAAATGCACAAGGCGTCCAACCTGAAATTTCCTTTCCTCATAGGACCATTTGTTGTGAAGACCGGATCTTTCTTATCTTAGATCCAGGCAAAACTCAAGGAGTTTGGGTTTGCACAGCTACAAGGGAGAAGATATGATCCACATCAAGTCATATCTAAAAGAATATTGATGAGAAAACATGGCCCTTATGAACATGAGTATGTGGAAGGTTTTGACAAATCAGCTAATTTGGAAACCTGTGTTGATATGGAAGCCATCTTGCATCCTGCTCAAACAAAACAAGTGGGGACAACCCTACAACAGACTCGAACACAACAGACCCCTCAGAAGCTGACATTCCAAGTTCCCAAATTAATTGTCTACACCAAGAGAAGCAGTTCATAAGCCCTAGGCACCAGTAGTTAGTAGAATGCTCCCAAGAATATAAAGATCAAACAATCCCCACAAATAGTAGATCTGGAGGAAGAAGAGCCTAAGAAGCAAGTAAGTATGGATATGGTGGAGAGTGGCACCAACAAGGAGGAAGACGGTAAAATAAGCATGCCCCAAAGTGAAAGAATCTCAAGAGATTTCAGCAGCAAGAAGCACATTTTTGATAAAGCACCTAGAGCAGTCTACCAATCTAAAGAAGATTTAGCAAAGCAATATGTTGTGAAAGGAAGCTTGGCCATGAGTGAAATAAGGGAGTTGATACATGAGGTGGAAAATATTTCTCAACATAGGTCTTCTATGTTCTCAGTCAGAGATATAGAGAAGAAGACACTCAACATAGCAATTGCAAATGATGATAAAGTGTCTGAGGTCAAGCTGCATTATGAAAACATCAGTGCCCCAGACAAGGTGAAATTCCACAGAAACACAAGTGACATGTTGTATTCAGACTACCTGGGTCTAAGATTAAAGGTTTCAAGGTTGACAACTCATGCACTTAAGCTAGAGGGATAGTTGAGACAAGAAAAAGCATCCAACGGAGCTTGGCATACTCAATTCAAGAGATTAGAATCTAAAGGCCCTCAGGGGGTGAAAGCTTCTTTAGAAGAGAAAGACAAGATGATTCAAAGCATGAAGAAAAGGCTAAAGATGTCTACCACAGAGCATCCACAAACAACAAATCTAGTTGCTCTAGAGCAAGAGAAAGAGACATTTCGATAAGAAGCATTGAATTACAAGACCAAAGTGTTGCAGTTGGAGAAGGAAAAGGTAAATTGGTCATAAGGGTAGACAGGAGCATCAGACATGGTTGTTGTTGCACCTTCTAATGTAGGAACTGAGAAAAGTATTGATGGATTGGTTCAGGCTATGTCCCAAGTTAGCCTGAAAGAAAAAGAAATCAAGAGCCTTAAGGGAGACATAGGAAAGATGAAACAAGAAATGAGAATAAAGGATGAAAAGATGGACCAGTTCCAGAAAGAGAATCAAGCTTTATAGGAAAGGGTAGACAAGTTGAAGACAAGGTTGAAAGGAAAAGGATTGTTGCAGGGGGCCAAACATGTCATATGGGACTCTATTACTGCTGAAGTTGCTAAGTTCAAGGTATACTTAAAATTCACCGATGAAAAAGATAGCATGGTCATCACAGCCAGAAGCAGATGCACTGTTGTGGGTGAGACACTAGTAAAGAAACCTTCAGAGTGGGCCCAAAATGCTATAAATATGATAAATTCCATTCCCACTGCTAAACATTAGACCATCGAGGTCAAAGATAGGACCATGTTGATCATTTGATCTGGGAGGGTCATTTCCAAGCATAATCTGCTTAAATCAGTCCATAATAAGGCCATGCAGATGGACCAGAGCATACAGGAATTCAAAGATATGTTTGAAGAATTGTTCGTCAAAGGCCTCCCACCATTTTGGGATGGCAAAAGGAAATTGTATGATCAGGAGGAGTGCAACTCTCACCTCGCCCAATGCAAAATGGATCCCTCCAAGTTTGAAATCCTGGAGGAGAACTTGAAGGGGACAAATCTGGTGGAATATTTGACCATAGATTTTGAGATCTTAAACCAGTTCAAGACAGTGAAGATCGGGCTGCCAACCATGAATTATGCCACTTGCATTGACCTGGAAATCCTGATAAAGGAAATGATGGATTACGATATCCCTTCTGAATTACAGTGGAAAGAGATAGTGCGGCTAGGTAAGACAAAGTGAAATTTTCCAGGAACCAACAAATAGCCTCCAAGTGTCACCAGATTGGCGGGTTCGACAGAAGATCAAAGCAAGACAGATGGCGAAGACAAAATCCAAATAGTCAGAAAATCAACCGTTAGTTTATGAAACATTTTTGTTTAATGATTGTAAATCGGTTCACATACCAAGACTGTCAGTTGAAATTATTGTAGTCGGTTTTAGAAGCTGAAACGTTTCAGTTCAACCATTGTAATCGAATTGTATAAATGCTAGAAGTTTCGAATGAATTAATGTTGCCAGAAGTGCAAGGGCACCTTTTAGTTGTTTCTGAACTCAATTGTAATTTTCTGGAGCTAAATTGAATAAATATGCATAAGCTTTTGAAGTCTCTATGAAAAGATTCTAATGGTGATGATATGAGTTTTGTCTCCTTTCATTGTATGTATTTCCTGTGTTCTTTAATTCCATTTACATTTTCTTTTGTTTAAATTGGAGAATCAAAGGCCCATAATTCATCTTGTGATGCTCTCGGCTTAAGCAACTTAAACTGTGTAATTTTCTTCCTAGCTAATTTAGAATTCATTTCAGTAATGCTCTGATGCGGTTATTTGTTTTCTCCTTCCTCTTACACCCTGATTAAATACAATTTATGACTCAGATTCATTGCCTCATTTAGCATGTATCCTATGGAGAGTTCTACTGGCTAGTCATTGTTTTCATTCACTTTCAGAATTTCGACTCCATAGCCCTAAGTGTCCCTCCCCTTCCTTGCCAACAACTTTATAAAAAACCCCAAAACAAACTAAATCTAGCCGCCGATTGCCAAAGAAATATCAAGTGACACGAGAGATCCCTCTATGAGACGAGCAGGCTAGTGCCCAGCTCATAAGTAGGTTGAAATGGTTACCTCTGTCGTTTGTCTATCAGTCGAACAAAATTTACGGAGTGCTAACAGAACCCACATGTATAGCTTTGTAGTAGTGTAAATAAATATCTCACAATTGAACAAAATGTGAAATTAACAAACACATGTAATACATGATACAATATAGGCTTCAATGAAAAATTCATAACAAGGAGAGAGAACGGTTATTTCATTTGAGCTTTTAATTTTAAGTTGCATTCATTGCACTAAACGGTTTGGATCTAATAAAAAGTCACACCTTAGGTCTATCACAAGTGTGGGAACATTATTGTATAATCTTTACAAAACCATGATTATGGGAGTATTGTTGTAAGTTTAAATCTAGATAAAAACATCAAACATCTAAAATATTATTTGAGGCATAGAGCACTCACACCATTGTACGTGAGCTTTAATGTTAAAGTTGCAAAGTGGATGAAAGGTTTGTCTGAAATGATGAAGTCTTTAATTTATTATTGCAATGAGTCTCTAATCAAATGTTACATGAAAAGAAACTTTGAAGTGCTTAAGGGATAAAAGTTGCATGAAAATTAACTTTAAAAACTTCAATCCTTAAGTGGTACCATGCATAAAGAAACATTTTGGTGGGAGCATCTAAGTTTGTGGGAACACATTGACTAAATCAAAGGGATCCCCACTTACTAAATGGACTTAATGCAAACACTTTGGTTATGGTAATAGTTATGATACCTTACCTAATGTGATAGGGAGGATCCTCCTAGAACATAATGATAACCTTAGTTATCACTTTAAGTAAAGGAGATGTTTTGAAGTTTGAGAATATGTAATTTTAAGAAGTAAATCTCAAACTTATCTCTAAGGAAGGTGTAGTTTCAATGGGTTGTGGGTAGACTTGTGTTCTAAGGAATGTGTAGTTTTAGTTGGTTGTGGTTATTATGTTGTCAAACAGTTAAGAATTGTATTAAGGTGGCTCTCCCTCCTCCTTCTTGATTATAGTGTCATAATTTTACAAATTATACTCCACTTATTTAGAAAAACTTTAGGTTAGGGAAATCAAGCTTCATAGGTATCTTACGATCCTAAAAGATTAAGAATATGCAAGTGTCATTGAAGGTCCCTAGATGCCTAAACATTTTAGGCACCTTAAAGGGTATTGATTTGAGGGGTCACTAATGTAAGAGTCTCCTTTCCATTTGTGTCTTCAAGTAGTGAATGTGTAGCATTGGCAATGATATTTTTCAACAAGATGCTTCCTCTTACACAATGCAACAAGCATGTCCTTCCGTAATTTTTTGTGGGTGGGGTTATATAATTTTCCAAGGTTTCCCAACACTATCCCTAACCACTTAAAGTTATTCATTTACATATATGTGAGATGCAAAAAGGTGTAACCCACCTTCTTGGATTCACTAGGACAAGTCATGGATTGTGGGGGGTCAATGGCTCTACATTCTACAAAGAAACAAAGGTATTACTGGGAGCATCTTCTAGATTTGTAGTGGGGTCATGCCCTAACAGAAGATAACTAATTAAAAGTGAAAATCAATGCTTATGTTTTCATCCTTTAATAATGTGGGAGATGAATTCAATGGCATAAGATTGACGCCATTTTTTCCAGTAGAACTATTGTTTTAGTGTTATGTAGCATGGAACCAATGTAATAAGAAAACAAGTGTTGGGTGGTTTTAGTATATATGGTAATCAATTAATAGTGTTGGTACACTTAAATAAAGTAGGATGTGTATGAAATAAAATGTTCTCTAAATACAAAATTGATAACTAACAAGTACTATAGTTAAAATTTGAACATAT
>JZKD02S1954358.1:31268-43336 GCA_000966675.3 Picea glauca | reverse complement strand
TTTCCTCTCTGTGAGCTTCCACCTCTCTCAGTTTGAGTCTGAGGTTTCTTCCTGTCTTCCTTGGGTTTCTGATTTCTATCCTAGGCAACTGATTTGCCTCTGGCTTGACTTTTGCTGGGTCATGTCATCTTTTGCATGAGGCCATGGTCCCCTACTTTTAACACTTCATTTGACTCCCTTTCATATGCCCCAATGTGGGTTCAACTTCCAACCTTCCCCTTTAATTATAGGGTTTGGATTCTCTTGGTGCAATCAAGGAGGAATCATGTAAGTTTCATTTTCATTGCTCCGAAAGTGAGAAAACACATATCACTACCTATGCGAGGATATATGTAGAAATTGATTTTTTTAAAGCATTGTTGGAAGATATTTCACTAGAAGCTATAAATGATAAGTTGTAAGCTACCAGGAGGATAGAACAATGTTGAAAATAGAACAATAGCTGAAGAATTGGCTTGTCAAGAGCTAGTAGTTTTCAAAGAAGAATATGTTACCTTGCACCATGTTGCTTTTAACTAGAATTCCAAAAAAATGCAAATAAAAAAGGTAACCTCAAGAATAAAAAAGTTGTAAAAAATTGGAATTCTAAAATAGATATAGTGGGAGCAAAAAACCTGTAAAGTTTTATAATTCCTTCATACCATAGGGATGCTCTGAAGTATTATATTAGTGAACAAGAGAAAGAGAACTTAATATTCAAGAAGAGAATTTAAAAGAATTAGAAGATGCTTTGTTTCCTAAACCCTTGTTTGTTGAACCAATATCTATTGTTAGGCCGCTTGATATTTTAGAAGATGCACCAGAATTGAGTTCAAGACTGAAAGGAGCTTCAAGTTTATTGACATCCATCAAGAAATATTTTGCAGACGACATAAACAAAAGGGTTACTCTAATCCTTGATGATTGGGAATTGAGTATTAGTTCAACTAGTATTTCTACAAGGATTTTAAATCTTAAAGAATATCTTCAAAAGGATTCAGAGGAATTTTATGATAAAGTGCATTTAGAGGCCATTATGAGGGAGATGTGTAAATGTTCATGTTTATACATCAAAATTAAAAAAATAAAAATAAATCCATAATACAAAAAAAAAAATGAAGAAAAAGGGGCACATTAATTAATATATATATACACCATTGTAAATCCATCTTAATGATATTTAAATATCATTTTTCTTTTTTATCCATCTTAGGGATCTTTAAACATTAATTTCTTTTTGATCTTTGGTTGCTCAATATATATGAGATTGAGATGGATAAACACGACTTAGAGAAACCCAAAAAAACTCTACCATGGAGTTCAAGAAGTTGCAAATTAAGGAAAAAGTTTCCATCTACATCTCACTATTAAGCTTTGCAGTCATTATGTACATAATAGGTGAATATTGAACTATGCTCCTCAACTATTGCAACTAGTAGTGCCAAGGTGAAGATGGGAGTGTCCAGGAAGTGCCTAGTGTTCTCTTTATAATTGATTGCATCTTCTTTCACCAATTGTTTGCCGAGCCTATTCATAATAGAGTTTAATAAGTAAGGTTTTAGGAAAACAAAGATTATCACTCCTTGAATTCAAGTTGATCCCTAAGTACAATGCAAATGCCATGGAAATGTCATCCAAATTAAATCAAATTTCGCAACATATGGAAAATCTAAACAAGAGATATGTGTTGGGCAAAGGCTCTAGGGGACTGTTTACATGGTAGTGTTGTCGTTGGGGAAAGTGTACGCCTTGAAGAAAATTGCTTCAATGATGAAGGAAGAAAGGACATGAAAATGATAACAACAATCCAAACAACTAGAAAAAATCATCATAGAAATCTAATTAACTTTTTAGCGTTTCAAAAGAATTTACCCTAGAGAAACAATTGCTTCCACAAATACCAATCCATATGCCATTGCCTTTGTTCCTTGAGCTATTCTTATTAATTTTCTTGTTTAGTAACAACATTGTTGTTTATTGATTTCTTATAGATCCATGGAACTCTCTATCTCATGCATAAGAGAACGTGATTTTTTCCACCCTTAAATGTATACGTTTTCCTAAAGAAATATATATAAGTAAGACACTATACATTGATACTTCAATCAATTCAAACAGTATATCTCCTCTTAGTATGCTAAGATGTTAAATGCTCTTTATATTATTAAAACCAATTAAATATCTAAAAAAATGTTAAGTGTCAGGGGCATAAGTTATTTGTGAAGGCTTAATAATCAATGTGTTGGTGATGTTTAGAGAATATGGCACCCATGTGCTCCTCATGATGACGTAGGCAAGCATTTCATCCATTGGCAAAGGGTTACATAGTGCGCAAAGTGACAAGGGCAACATCCTCCCTTTGAAAAAATCATTTTGGCAAGGTGTTGGGATTTTTGGGCCACTATTCAAGCTTTAATGGCTGCCATCTGTTTAGTGTTTGAAAACAAGATTGAAAAATATTCGGTGGTGCGTTTCCATCTCTAGAGTGAGGGCACTGAGCCTCTTAATGGCCAAAGATTCCCTTTGCCTGAGAAAATTGATTTATCATTACCATGGTTACTGGAGAGTTACCAAACAATTAAAAAATTGAGCTGCAATCAGTTTCAATGTGTTTTACATTGTTCGGCATTATGGGAGAAAGAAGAAGCAGGATTTGGCATCCAAGAATTCGAGAACTTTGGATTTTAGTTTTGTCTCAGGGTTTTAACCTTATCTTTGCAAATGGAGTAATGAAATGGGAATGCGGAAATTTCTTGAATGTTCTTTGCTAACATTCTCGTGTCCATTAAATTTTCAGCTCACAGGTTTGCATTTCTTGTTGTTTTATGGATTTCAGTTTGAGGTTTCATTAAAACTTTGTACTTGAACAATCGCTCCATCCCTTTACCATTGTTGTAGATCTTGAGCTTGAGAAGTATTTCTCTTATTTAAGAATCGTTGGTGGAGTAAGTATTATGAAAAAAAAAAATTGAGTATCTCCTTCCTCCATTTATTTGATTTAACTCTTGCATTTCATGTTGCAAATCTTTGTGAAGAATTCAAAATTGACACTTGAAGGTAACTTTGTGTTTTTGGAATGCTTTCATATGAAGTTTTGAAATAAGAAAATGGAGCAGAAAARTTTCAAACAAATGGAATTGCTCATTCCTCATTCCTTTTACCCTCATCATCACCCCCAAGTAAATGCAATGACTGTGTGAAAAATAGTGAGAACTGAYGGTTTAGATTGTGTAGTTGAAATCCAAACCATTATTTATAATCTCTTACCAGTAATACAATGGCATTGAAACAAGTTTCTTGAAGGATTTCTGTTTCAAAAGCTTGGATTTTATCYGGCTGATATTGCCTGGAAGAAAGCTTAATGCACAAATTTTATGATTTTTCTTTTGAATGTTAATTGAATTAATGGCATGGTATAACTTACTTTTATGTGCAAATTTATAATGAASAAGCATGGGATGGAGGATCCTCTTCTGTGATAACCAATGTTCAAGAAATCCCTATTTATGTTGGTTGTTAAGAGATTAAATGACAATGCAAAGCTATCTTGATGATTTCTTCTCCCACACTTTCATTTACATTTAATTTTTTTTGTTCATGAGCTTGCTTAATAGTTTCTTATTGTTTTATTGTTTTAATAGATCTGAGATTGAAGTCTAATGCTTTTCTTGAATTGCCTTTGCCATTTATTGTAGATCTCATGATTGGAGGAGTATCTCTCTTGTTTAAGGAATTGTCGATGGAGAAAGCATGGTGAAGCCATTATTTGAGAATCATTTTCCTATTATTTGATTTAAAAACTTGCACCTTTATTTTGAAGGAAACACATGACAATTTTGTTTATGTAAAATCATGCATTAGATATTATTTCCCTCATGGTTGCATAGCCTTGGAAAAGCTTCATTGTGATGCAAGAACCCATTATGAAACCTTCTTTTGAATGATATCTTGATTCAACTCTCAAATGATAATGCAAATTCTTTTAGACTTGGAGCGAGGCATGTGGAATTGTTCTCTAATGTGTGAAACACTTTCAAGTTAAATGATAGGATAAAGATAGAGAAAATAATATGTAAATGAATGGCTCAGATTTTATCCTCCTATCAATTCCCCAATGGATGCAAAAAAAATTATTACAAATGGTAGGAGTGGATGTTATACTTAAATCTAGAGTCACTTTAATACACTTTTATCAATGCTCTCTTATTCATTGTGACAAGATTTTAATGAATGTCTTGGATGAAAAGGCATTGAGAGTTGGTCACTTGGGCTTAGAGATGAAAGCCTTGAAGCCTAGATAATCGATGCTTCTTATGGAGAAAATTTGGCCTAAAGTTTGCTTACTTGAGAAACCTATTGCAAATCATTCTTTGATGCTAGTTTGATAAATGACACGATTATCATTCTTTGATGCTAGTTTGATAAATGACATGATTTAACATGTCTATGTTATGTGCAGATTTTGAAAAATTGTTAATGAATAAGAATGGAGGGATGCCCATGTTTTAAATTCATTGCTCGAACCATTGTTTTTTTTTATGTTTGTTATAAATCAATCAAGTAAGAAAGATTTGTTTCCATTCAATGGCTTACACAATTTCCATTTGGACCAAATGTTGCATCACCATTCTTCAAAGATTTTGCACAGTGTGAAAACTTCCATTACTAATGGCATAAAGAAACTTGTCATATTATAAAGCACCTACAATGAATGTTTGATGGATTCTTCTTGTGTTATTTTGTAGAGTTATTGTTTGATGGATTCTTCTTGTGTTATTTTGTAGATTTATGGCAAGAAGAGAAGCAAGCATTGCCAAATCAAAGATGCATCAAGTCGTTTGTATTTATGCTTCATATTGAATACTTTTACACTTATTTGAGGGAATCAAGCTCAATTGAAGGAGGCTAAAGTATAGTTAAAGCATGGCGAGATGATACACATATACAAGTTACACAGAGGACATCCAAGGCTAGCTTGTACCTTCAACAAAGGGGAGAAAGAAAAGGTGACGTCCATCAAAGAAGATTAAGCAAAAGAGTATGGTGAATATGGTCTCTATGAATGCACAAGTTCCAAGGCAAAGAGGAGAGGATTATATAATGTGCAACTCACCAAAATGTGATGTATGAAACATATTAGTGTCCAAAGTCATCGTTTGGCTTGGAAGCACTCAAGAGGACAAACTTTTTGGTGCAAATACACATGAATGGAGGAATATTTATAATTTTGAATATTTTAATTGTAAATATATTAGAGGAATATTTGTAATTTTGAATATTTTAATTGTAAATATATTATTCTCATCACGATGAAGTCAAAAGTTTGTAAATTATCCAAGAGCCAAGTAGGATAGGGAGGCCAAGAGTCGAGTAGGTGGAAGGCAAAGAGTCATAGGGAAAATTTAAAAAACAAACCTTTGTACCCTTGCGAAGGGTTCCCTTTTTGGCATTGTAATTTATGTCATGTGTTGAATAGAGACAATGTTAGTTTGTGTTACTACACTCTTGAATGTTGTGGATGATTGTGGACCATTCCCTCCATTCATAGCTTTCTTGAAACCTATAGGGATGGATGTTGTAATCTGCAGACTATTCTCATGCTTACTTATCTTATGCATTGGTTACAAAAGGGTGATCAATAATATATGTCGATCAACACACATTAACCACCTTTTATGTAGTATGTGTGTTTGTCTGTCCTCTAACTTCTCCTCTATAGGACATGTTGCGTGTTGGAGTGTGTGATAATAAGTAATCAAATACATCATGTTTGGCATGTTATCATAGTATATACGACTTTAAAAACTCCTCTTGTTAATATTCTTGTGTATAATAGTAGAAATTCTAATAGAGACATACTATGGACACTTTGAATACCATAATGAGACTCAACTTGATATCGAAGGATTAGACATACAACTAAGAAAAATTAAAACATAATAAGATTAATTGACTCAATAATACGATATTAAGAAATAGATCCCAACATAATGATAAGTTTCTTACTATGTCGTTTGCAATTTTCAAGACTAAGATTCCACCACCGTATGTAAGGGTGGATTGTTATTTTACATGTACCTGTCATGAACTATTATTTTGAGATTCAATGCCAAAGCATGATAAGCAACCTTAAAATTATTAGTCTACGATAAATTGAATGATAATTGACATTCAAGGTTAAAGAATGACAATAAATTTTTAAAGGTATTAATCTATGATAAATTGGTAAAATTATTTTTATTACTTGTGAGAATTGTAAAATTCAAATCTTTTTTCCTATGTTTAAATGTGTGAAATTCATACCTCTCAAAATAATTTTGGAAAAAAACTTGCTAATAAAAAAATAATGATGATGAAGTTGTTCCTTCCATTTTGATAATCTTATGATACGAATGTAATGTCACTTTAACATTTGGAGATTTTTTTAATTCATAGTGACATGCCCTTTGCCAAGATGTTTATTTTAAAATAATATTGTTGGTATTATAATAGATTTTATTACTTATTAAAGCTATTAATTTAATTTAATATTAATGTTTATGAGTGACTAAATTTGATGAATATGTAGGAATTGAAAAATATATAAAAGAAGAAAAATAAAAAATAAGTACTTAAAGAGATTTAAATGAAGAAAGTGAGTACATTATGATTTGATTAAGAAAAGAGAAAAAATACTAGAGAAAATATACATATATATAAGTTTAAATCAATTAGAGGATCAATGAAGGAGGGACTAAAGGAACACCTAAAGTTATTTTTTAGGTCTAGAGAATAACTCATTGGCCACTGGAATATAAATAAAGCTTCAAGTTAAGGGTTTAGATTGGAGATTGATAAAAAGGAATATGGTATTTCTATCTACAATCCCTAGCCTATTTGAGACGTTGGGTGACAAGGAAGTAATTTTGAAGGAAATATTAGGTTCCTTGTATAATAACTTGGCATAGGATTCCAAAGGAAAGGTTTCCTTTTTTAAGATTAATATTAACAACTATTATCATCGAGGTCAATTTTGTTGAAGGTCTTTTTTATCTCTTTTTATATTTAATATGGTAATTTATGTTTTTAAAAGTCTCTGACCCGGTCCATGCAACGATTTCACTACTAAACTCTACATAGGTGTACGTACCCTACCCCCCTCTATATTTGAACCTGTGACCTCCAAGGAGGAAACACATGCTCTTAACCATCAGTCCCATTCGAGTTGTAAACATGTAATCATTGATTGAATCATTTAATCAAGTTTGTAAATATGATTAATCAACATATTATATTGTCTTCCATGACAAAGAATTCACCTTGAAAAGGGATTAAACATTACATAACGACATTAAATAATTACCACAAAAAAATGACATTAAATGATTATAACTAGAGTTAAACATTATATGGCATCTCAAATTTAAATGAGTGAGACATCTTAAATTTGATTTTAAAATAGAGAAATCATTAATGATGTTAATCATTAACATACACAACATAGTCTATAAATAAAACAACGTCAACATGATATGAAAAGACATAATATACATGAAATATATTATCAAAATCAATATATTTGTGATATTTACATCTTAAATATGTTAAACATGGAATATAAAATTTAATTTAAAAATAGAGAAATGAGTGATAATTTAAATAATTAACATGCATAGAATACATTTTATAAATAAAACAACATCAACATCAACATGACATGAAAATGTATAATAATATACATTGCAACAATCAAATATATATACATGTCAAAAACTGTGATAAGCTAGGTTCGTCGCCAAGGCTAGGGACATTAATACTTCTGCCACCAAAGGCATTAGTGCCTCCACCAGATAATAATATATAAAGTATCATCTGAGGAGGATATGGTGGTTGGTCTATTGTTGGAGGAGATCATGGTCAGTTTGCTATTAAAGAAGATGATGGTCGATCAATTGATAAAGGAGATGGTGGTTGGTTTATTACTAGAGCAAGAGATGGTGGTCGGTCTACTCATGGAGGAGATGGTGTTTGGTATATTCTTGGAGGAGATGGCGTTCATCCTACTCGTAGAGGAGATGCTAATTGATATGCACATGGAGGAGATGGTGGTTGGTCTACTCGTGGAGAAAATGGTGGTTAGTCTACTCATGGAGGAGATGGTGGAGGTGGAGGAGAACGAGGTGGAGGCTCACCATCCTCAGTAGACGAATTTGAAGAAGAATATTAATGGGAAGCCCTCAAGTTGTTGAGTAGATTGAGGGAACCAACAACATGACTCATCAATAATTCGATATCATGGGGAAGCATCACCAATATCAGTGCAAGCTCAAGGTCTCATATGAACTCCCTAGCTTGTACAGAGACCACTATGTGGCGATCCATCGGTGTACATATTTGATCTATCACTTGATGATAAAATATACGATTCAACTTGTGTGGCATGTCGGGTCTTTGCTCTTGAGATAGCTCATCAACTTCAGCCATCTATTCATCTTGTTGGGGAGGCACCTCCCCAACATACATGCCTACCACTGTAAACTAGTAGATAGAAATAATTAAGCAATTTAAACAAAATGTTACAATAAATTGCATGTGCATTAAATAAGAAAAAAATATGAAACTAGATTAATCAAAAGATATAGTGATAATATTACCTCTCGCATATGGTGGCTTTCCCTAAATAAATAGGATGTTCAGATATCCTCACTAGTTCATCCATGTGTATGGTATGGTACACGATCCAGGGTGTGGTCATCCTCACTAGATAACAACTCCAATACCTTTAAATTGACCTACCCACATGACTTCTCTGACTAGTTGGCCCCTTTTGAGCAACATATACCACCACATGCACATATGTACATCAATCATCAACCTAGGAAGGAGGTGATCAAATATTAGTCGAGTGGCTAAAATCATCTCAAAAAATAAATTAAATAGATTGAAGCAAACAAGAAGACAATACTTACATCAAACATAACACGACAATGATCCAAAGAAAAATGAAAAATGTTGCATAAAAATGGGAGAACACCTAATTAGTATGGGCCTCTGAATTAAACTATCTATATAGTGCATAAGAGAGAAAATAGTGTGCTTCCCATCAAAGGTATGGTGTGTCAGTGTCATGACCATAAGTGACAGGAACCTAACATCCTCTCCACCAAATGCATGTAAATATAACTAACCAATAGGAACTTAGAAGTCACTAGGGTTAAAAATGTATACCCTTGCATCTTTCTATACATATACCAACTGAATCTCTCCCACAATGTTAGGTGGGAGATTGGGGAACTAGGGAAATCCTCCCCTCTCCTAGATAGCCCAATAATGAAATAGATAGCTTCCTCTATGGATTGGTACCATAGATCAATATTGAATCTGAATGCTTTCCTAGCATGATCCCATTGATGGATCAACTGCATAAACAAGAATGTGTTCCATGTGAGGGATGTAGCCTCCCCATAAAACTTGAGGAGGTGAACATTTCTCAAAAGGACATGAGTTTGTGCTATAATAAGGTGAGAGTACATGTCCCTCTCCCTCTCTCGGGCCTTCCACTTACATATGAAATTATACAAGTTGACTCAGTGCTATTGTCACCGTCTTTGTTTTTGTCTCTGATTCACATACAAAATTAATTAAGCACACATGCATGTGCACACACCTATATATAATAAATTTCCATTTTTAATATTTGTTAAAAATTGAAATTAAATTTATTTGCAAAAAAGTTGTGTAAAACACACCAATGCATCTTAAAAAAAGAGACATGCTATCAACAGTGCAAAGTAATAATCAATGGTTACACTAAAACAAGTTCTCTTCATTAAAAATTAACACATTGCTAAAGTGGACAAGGTTATTATTATTATTATTATTGGTAATAGTCGCACCACTTGTATAGGGGAACCAATGTTGCTATGATGCACCTTGTATCTTGTGACACACTACCAATGACATGTCCATACATTTTGAAATGCGTCAACAAGCTAGAAAAAAATGATTTTGTATCTAGAATTAATGGTGCACTTATGATGAGAGAGCTAATTTTTAATGGTGCTTCCTTAAATCCACAAAAGCACCGATGAAAGTAAGAAATTTAAAAATGCACTCATTGGTGTGTTTACAATACATTGGTGCAACACCCATGGTGCCTTCTAGTTTTATTTCATGCACCAAAAAAGCAAGGGAATCATATTTATTCTTTGGCTTCAATGGTGCACTTGTGATGTACCAGAGCACCAATATTGTTGTCATTGTACATTTACAAATGCACTAGCAATCATAGGAAAATGTTTAGCTTAAAGTTGGCTTGTTGGTGCACTCGGTATGTACAAAAGCACCACTAATAGTGTATTTGTACATTTTTTGGAGCACCAACAAGCTCATATATATATGGTGTGCTTGTAATATGAAGAAGCATTGCTCATGGTGCTTCCTAATACTATAAAGAGCACAAAAAAAGTGGGATTTTTATTTTTGTGTTTTACTGGTGTGCTCCACGTCACATGATGCACCGTTGACAATGCATCCTATAAATTTTCATAATGCATTGCATAGTCTAGTGTGAGTCAAATGGCTTGAACACATGACATGGATCTTTAATTTTTTTTGGAAAAAAAAGAATATATATATATATATATATATATATATATCAATGGTGTGCATTGCTTATGGTGCTTCCTAATAATATAAAGAGCACAAAAAAAAGTGGGATTTTTACATTTGTGTTTTACTGGTGTGCTCCACATTACATGATGCACTACTAACAATGTATCCTATAAATTTTCCTAATGCACTGCATAGTCTAGTGTGAGTCAAATGGATTGAATGCATTAGATAGATCTATAGATCTTTTTTGGAAAAACAAATTAAGCCAAATTCTAAATTCTAATATGCTAAAAATGTAAATGAGAAGATAACAAACAATTTACCTAATCTCTTCCCTACCAAGTCATGGTTGACGCATAAATAAAAAATGAAAATATGTAACTATTTAGAAAAAAATGAGAACAAACCAAATCCATCGACAAAGCAAAGGAATTGAGGAATCAGGCAACACAATAGTATCAACAATGGGATGGTCATACAAGGATGGTGAGCATCGATGCTTGTATGGTTGGAACCACTAAAGGAAATGTAAAATTGAAATTATGGTTTGGTAATTAAAAAAAAAATATATTATCCTACCTCATTGTACCTTGCAATAAGACACATTGGTGAAATCCAATGTCCATGGCACATCGTTTGATTTTTTTTTAAATGTAGGTCAATGGCACCATTTCTTGGAGCACACTAGTGCTTCTTGGAGCTATTAAGTGCACTAATTAGTTTTTGAAATTTTTTAAATAAAACCCTATATTTAATAACCAAATATCTAAACCTAGTTCAATGCTTCTTACATATATGTGCATCAATCTGTTCATAGTCTAATGACACATTGTAATGTGTGTTATCACAAAATAATGAAGTGTTTTATGGTACACATATATAGTGAACACATCATGCTCCTTCCATGCGAAAGAACAATACATTTTTGTAATTTTTTAAATAAAAACCAATATTGTATATCAAAATGTCTAAACTCATTCAATGCATTGTATATAGGAATGCACCGATGTGCTTATAAGTTTCAAACACATCGATTAGAGTATGTTTAAAATTAAGTAATCTAACACTTTTTATCACAGATTACTTAGTTATAACAACCTTCAGTGCACCTAGTTGACAATGCACTTGTGTGCCATATATATGAGAGTACTAGTGCACTTCATACAATTTAGGTGCACTAACAAAAAAACTTTCACTAAAACCTCCATCATCTCACCTCTACTATAAACATACAAGGGAAAAATATTTTGGGGAGGTTCCACAAAAATTTCCACTAGAGGGAATTTTCCTTATAGTGGAGACTTTTGCATCAATTGCAAAAATGAACTTTATTGAACTATTCTTTCACTTGCTACTCACTTTGGATGGGAGGTACATCAAATGGATGTCAAAAGTGAATATTTTAACCTTGTACAATTAATCACTACAAATAGATTCTTAATAATAATAATAAAAAGATACAATGACACACACACATTACATAGATATATTACAAA
>JZKD02S1954358.1:12377-29056 GCA_000966675.3 Picea glauca | reverse complement strand
AACCATCTACGAAAACCATGTGCCGAAAAATCGCTAAAAACATACACAAAAACCACTGATTTTTTTTCGGGGGCTTCACCCCCTTGCGACCCCCATGAGACCCCCTCGCACACTTGTCATAATGCAGAGACTAGGTTTGGTCATGAAAAGAATATAACACACCCAACATTCTCCCACTTGCTTTTTTCTTTATATACAAGGAGTTACAGGATTATATAGTCAACAATCCAAGGCAGCAATGCCCATTGTTTCTCTACACCAAGAGGAATTCTTGGTGCTCACAGACTTTTTCAATGAATCTGCAACATTTTTCAAAGTATCCACCTTCATCAACAACACCTTCTTGTATTCAACCATGTCTCGCACAAAGTGATATTGAACATCAATATGCTTTGTCTTTGAATGATAAGTCGGTTCTTTGCTAGAAAGATTGCAATCTGATTGTCACAATCTATCCTTACAACTTGTTGTACCAACCCAATACCTGAACACAATCTTTGTAACCATATTGTTTCCTTGCTTTCGTGAGTGACTACCATGTATTCATCTTTTGTAGTTGAGAGTGCCACTGCAACCTCTATTTTGCTCATCCAATACATTGCTCCTCCAAATAGGTTAAACACATACCGACTTGTAGATCTTATACAATCTAAATCTCTAGCCTAGTCTGCATCAACAAACCCATGTATTCCCAACACTTTTTCCAATAATGGTCACCATGGTCTTCCTTGGTATCACAAACCATAATTAGTAGTGCCATGCAAATACTTGAAAACCCTCTTTATTGTTGTCCAATGCTCCTTCCCTGTTTTGACATATTCCTGCTCAAAACTCCCACTGGATGTGCAATGTCCAGTCTAGTACAGACCATTGTATACATCAAAATTCCAACCACACTATCATAGGGAACACATGACATGTCCTCTTCCTCTTCTTGTTTCTTAGGGCATTGATCCACAAATAAATTTACACCCACATGAATAAGGACCCTAATCGATTTACATTCCTACATATAAAACCTCTAGAATATTGTCTTAACATATTTCCTATTATTTAACTATAGCTTCATGTTTTCCCAATCTCTTGTAATTTCCATGCCCAAAATGAAATTTCCAACACCAAGATCCTTCATGTCAAATTTAGAGGACAACTAAGTTTTTCGATCTTAGATAATCTCCTTGTCGTTTCTTATCAGCAACATATCATCCACATACAAGACCAAATAAATAATATGATCACTGATTAATTTGAAATACACATGGTGATCAACTTTTCTCCTTTTGAAGCCAAGTCCTAACATATTAGTATCAATTTTTTGATACCACGTCCTTGATGATTTTTTTAACGCATAGAGGGACTTTTTTCAGCGTGCATGCCAGTTCTTTCTTTCCCTTCACTACAAAGCCTTTTATTTGCTTTATGTATATTTCTTATTTCAAATCCCCATGTAAGAGTGTTGTCTTCGCATCCATCTGTTCAACTTTAAAGTCAAAAGCAACAACAACAGATAAAATAATTCTAATTGAATTTAACTTTGCAATAGGAGAAAATTTTCACCAAAATCAATTCCCTCTACCTGGGAATAACCTTTTGCTACCGATCGAGCTTTGTATTTATCCACTTTTCCTTATGCATTCAACTTCTTAAAAACCCATTTGTTTCCAATGGGATTTCTTCCAGTTGGGAACTCCACTAGATTCCAAGCCTCATTCTTTTCCAACACTGCCATTTCTTCCACCATGGTCTTTTTCCAAAGTTTTACATCCTCTGAATCTACTACCTCCCTAACATTTCTAGGATCATATTAATAATAAACAAAGCAAAATTTGAACAGAAATCAAGTGGATTGTACCTTTTTGTTTTCCTTCTTTCCCGAACAAATATCCTTAATACTGGAGTATGAGGCTCAGGCTCTTCTTCTTCTTATTCATGTTCTTCTATAGAGTCTGATTCATTATCCTTCAATTCAAACTCTTTTTTCTCTGGTTCTTCTTCCCTTGGTAGCACTTCCTCTTTGACAACATCTTTGATTTCTCTAAATACTACATATCGACTATACACTACCTTCTTAGTTTCTAGGTTCCAAAGCTTATAACCTTTCAGACCATATTTATAACCAATAAAAATACAATTTTCAACCTTTTAATCTAGATTACTCATGTTTTCCTTTGGAACGTGAACATAGGAATCACAACCAAATACCTTGAGATGTGTAAGATAGGGTTTTTTACCAATTCATACTGCTAACCAGTAAAATCCCCCTATTACTATACCGGGTCTAAGTACAGGCAGAGCACTAACCTTCCTTAAAAGACAATTTCATTCCTAAGCTACCCCAAAACTATTTAAATTGGATGAAAAGAGAGAGAGGAAAGAAGGTCTATAGTTGTACCTTAGGTCCTTGCGGCCGGTGTAGACCTCTTTTGTTCTTGCAACTTCCAAGGTTGTTGGTCTCCTCCCAAATCTGACCTGTAAAAGCTTAGAAAAACAATGCTACAAGATATATGATCTCTACTTATCAATATCAATGTTAGATATAAATTTAAATGCATAAATCAAAGGAAATCATAAAGACACAATGTTTGGGACATGAAAGAACTCTTTTATTCAATATGAATATTACAAATATTACAACCTTCATTGGTTGACGCTCAATGAACCAGGTTCGAGCTCCTCTATATTTGCTCCAAGTGCTCCAATCTCGTGCAAACTTCTCACAACCAACTCATCTCTTCGGAAAGGGGAAAGGGTTGTACTAGGAGAAAGGGTTTGAGGGAAATGTTGAGGCCAAAACTCATAAAAGGGAAGAAAAACATGGATTGAGAGGGGGAAAAGATTTTGGGAGAGTTTGTTTTTTCTCTTGCTTGATGTTGGAATGAGACCCCAAGACCTCTTTTTATATGACAAAAAGATGGTTATTCGGTTTGGGGACGGGCTACAATGGGTAAAATGGTTGGGAAACCCTCGATAACCCATAAACTCCACTGAATTCCTTGCAACTTTTTATTTTTTGCAATTTTTGGAGGTAAACACGGGTTGTCTAGTATGCATCTAGTGTATGTACGTGGGATATCCAATATGAAAAACGTGTGTGTACGTGATTTATAGTTTAGGAGGGCGCGTACATGTTCCAAAAAATAGTTTTTTTAAGAGGAAGCCTCAATAGTAATTTGGCAAAATATGTAAGTGGAAAGGCTAATGCCATGTATGCATAGGTAGGGAATTTTTGGACTATAACATATGTTGCCTGATGTGTGAGGTCAAAAGAGAAACTGATGGTTGAAATACATTACAATATCTTTACCAGTGGGACGCCACATATTTGAGAGAGCTCGGGCCCATAGTTCGGGAGGTGTCATATGAAAAACAACAATAAACTCTCTGAGGCGAGCATACCCATGCTCAGGATGAACTATGCATGGATGCCAATCAAGTACACTGCAGATCCATGTCATATAAATGTCTATATAAATTGTATCTGTGAACAATGCACAACGGATCTACATCTCAAAATCATTTGAAGATATATAATTCCAATATGCATCTTCAAGAAGCATTGACGCATGTGGCTGGAGATGAGAACTTCATAGCTCGAGAAATGACTTCAATATCTTCAAAAATCAGGTAGGAGTACAATGCGAGTGTAAGGCTCATTACCCTGAGGTCTTCGACATACCGTCGGGGAAAGACTAGAGGATCTCGATCATAAGGCACATAACTTCTTCGATTTTGAAAATGAATTTGACTGGACTCTCGGGATGGTCAACTCATGAAAGTCAAGAGATAAACTACGAAATGGTCGACTCAGGTTGGATAAAACTTCCCTTGGACAAAATCACAACAAGATGATGAGACTTAGGCATCTAAAATTTGACATAAGTCTGTGATACAGGAGGCACCACAAACTCTCCACATCTTTGGAAGAGTAACCAAATGGAGGAGGACACAACTGAATGTAATGAGAACAACTTCCTAAGGTCATGTTATATCCCAATGCTTGAAAAACAAATGGAAGGATGTGCTTTGTCCAAGAGTGACTATCTTGACGCCGAAAAAGAGTGTATATCCTTGTCCCCTCTTTTTGGAATATTTGTTTTTTTTTGTCTTTTCCAAATTTTTAACAAGCTTGAAAAGGAATAAAAGAATGCTACGTTACAAAGGAGGAATGAGTGTCGCGGACAAGCAAACTGGTTCCAAGCGCATGGAACATACTAATGCTCAGTGCAAGGAGACATGTGCATGATAAGGACACTCGAGAAAATTCCTCCATGGGTCAAGGTGTCAGATCGCAAGGGAAAAAGTGTTGTGAGGCTTGCATTTAAAGAATGATTTGAAGGTTCAGTTGAATAGAAAAATGGATTCGACATTAGGCCAAAGACGCAAGGATAAGACATGTGACGCGATTAATCACAACACAACAAGACTTCTTCCATGTTAAGTTTTACGAGCCCAGAGAAG
This sequence comes from Picea glauca, assembly GCA_000966675.3. Lineage (NCBI taxonomy): Eukaryota > Viridiplantae > Streptophyta > Pinopsida > Pinales > Pinaceae > Picea > Picea glauca. Next base: position 24,598 of record JZKD02S1954358.1, on the reverse strand, counting down.
GTAAGATCGGTGGTTTTTCACGTTTAGAGAGTCTAAAAAATGCTAAAAGAAGACTCCAGGGAGTTCCTTTTTCGTAACTAGCCCAGTCGGTTCAAAAAAGGGTTAAATTTATACTGATAGGATGTCTCTTCAAAACCATTTTAACGAGTGTGATTGAGACAAGATCACTCGGCGATCTTTTCGATTTTAAGGAGTCTGAAAAGAGCTTAACTATGGACTCACAACCTTTTTCTAGGTTTAGTCTCCTTAGCCAGAAAAAGTATAAAATATAACTTAGGAGAACTCTCATAATGAGTCATGTCTCTTGAGGAGTACATTTTTCTTGGATAACCTATTGGCCATAAAAAGGGTTAAACTTATGCCAAATAGATGTTCTTCCTGGACCAATGAACGGGTGTGCAAGGAAAAAGGTCACTCAACAATCTTTTCATATTTAGGGAGTCTAAAAAGAGCTTAACTATGGACTCTGACGGGGTTCCTTTTTCGTAATTAATCTCTGAGGCTCGAAAAGAGATAACCAAAACCAAGGAGAATTGTCCTTTTTCAAAAATTTATTCCCTCGGGCCTGAAAAAGGGTTAAATGTTTGCCTAAGAATACTCTCCTAGCAAACTAAAGCTCCTAGGGCATACCTTTATTCATGAATTAACCGTCTGGACTAAAAAAGGGGTAAACTACCATTGGGGAGATGTTACTTCAAATTTTAGTTTGGCGAGCATGAAGAGCAACAAGATCGCTAGGCAATATTTTCAATTTTAGAGAGTCTGAAAAGAGCTTAAAGAAAACTTCAGGGGGGCTTCATTTCTTAAGTAATCTAAACGAGACCGAAAAGAATAAATAAGCTCTCATTAGATGTTTTCAAATTTTAAGCAAGCTTGAAAGACAACAAATCATGCTCTAGGGGAGTCCCTCAGGTATAGGCCAAAGAAAAATGAAGAATAAATATGAGGCTTCAACACAAAGTCATGGCAGGACTAAACAGGACTCTTGTGCCTATGAAGTACTTCAGCATGGGAACTAAATGGAAAAAAAGGCTCTAACTAGGGTGCCCATGGAAGGAAGTTTCTACCAGATAAAGTAAGATGCACTTATCAACAAGGAAAGTTAGTGTCGAAATTCAATGGGGTCGATCCTAAGGCCAAATGAACTAGGAAATGGATAGTGAAAAAATGAAAGTAGGGAAAAATATAACCTATATGACAGTTTCAAGGTCAATACATGTCAGAACAGATCGATACGATGAACAAATATCAAAGAAAAAATGTCTCCAAGATCTTTCATATAAGGCCAATAACACTCATCCAGATGTTAATAAATCCAATATAGATAGAAACTTTGGAAAATAAGAGGTGCTATTGAATACAAAACTTGAAAACAACAAACTTGGATTGTACAATATGGTACAAGGCACTGCACAACCTTATAGATCATGCATAGTACTTTTTCAAGTAGAGCCCATTGCCAGGCTCTGACCAAGAGTCTCTTCGATAGTCAACCTAGAAATTCTCCCAAAAGGGAAGAAAACATAAACCATGGTGTAATTATTCCCACATTATAGAAACTGTAGTCATGGCTTCAAGGATAGCCTCATCTGAAGGTAATTCAAAATCAAAGAAATCACATGAATAAGGAGGGTTGACAGTCCCAAAGGGAGAAGTAAATTGACCATATTACATATGACGATGGAGGTTCTAGTTAGGGTTGGTAGATTCTATCAGTGAGGAATCACAAGCACAAAGGTTGGAGGATCTACAAACAACGAGATCAAACTCAAAAGTAAACTCGATATCATTTGGACCAAGAGGGGGAAGCAAGGGCTCCCATGCCCCCATTGGATAAACCAATGAATCAATTGTTGAGACCAAGCCTCGAGAAGGAAAACATGAGTGAACAAGTTCTTGCTCAGGAGAAATTGAACACTGAGGATAAGACACCACATAATTTACCTATGGTAGGGTAGAGTCTACACGAATACTAGGGACATATAAAGGGGAAGCCTGAACTAACACCGAATTAGGATGGTAATTATCATATTCCAACTAGTCGATAGTGACAATGCTTCAATTGTGAGGGAAATGCATCACCCGAAATAGCGTAGACACCACAACATTCATAGCATATACATAAACATGTCTGAGAAAAATATTGAAATCTAACAGGCCTTGCACCACTATAAAATAGACAAGAACAGTCTTCCCACCTAACGAGATAGGAAATTGAGGAAGAATCCCCAAATATTCATTAGAACGTCTATCAAAATCCAACAACTCATGTGAAGCAGACAGAAGCTAGGGAGAACCCAAAGCTTTCCAAGCTGAGGAGGATACAATATTTACGGAGGATCCTTCATCCACAATACATCAGTAAATGTTTTTTGAATTAACTTCAACCTTTATTTGAAAAGGTGCAGAAGAAATAAGGCAAGGCTCAACAAGGTAATTCCAATCAAAGGAAACCATCATAGGACTTGGAAGGGGTGTGCTCGAAGTGAGCGAAATGCCCCCTTGTTTTGAAAGTAATGAACTAGAAATGATTAAAACATAGTCGGTAGACACATCACTCCCCATCAGAAGAGTGGGATCAACCAAATATTGCATCGGTGTTACCACTTTGGTAGACTCGACACTCTCCAAGAGAAGAGTGGGATCAACCGAAGATTGCATCGGCATGGCCACTTTGGTAGAATCGACACTCTCCAAGAGAAGAGTGGGATCGGAAAAAGATTGCATCGGTACGAACACTTTCTCAACCATTGGCTAAATAGGCTACGAGACAACATGGTCTGAAGGCACATCACCCCGCAAAAGAGGAGTGGGGTCGATCGAAGATTGCATCAACATGACCACTTCCTCAACCAATGGTTGAATAGACTGTGAGGAAACCTCAGAAGACTTAGAAACAGAAGAGTTTGCATACATGGACCACAATCTTCGTGCCTCTGGAATGTCGGGGCATATATGAGTAAGATGATCTCCCTTGCAAAGATTACAAGGGAACTTAGTATTACTTCATATATGTCTAGGTTTCTCAACATAATCAATGTCCCCAGCATGACTAGCAATTCTTGGTTGCACATCTCCAACATGACTTGCATAGGTTAGTGATATATCACTCGTATGACTCGCATTGACAAGACGCATTCCCCCAGCATGACTTGCAGTGGTTGGTTTCACATATCCAACATGACTTCCATAGGTTAGTGATTGGTCGATAGCATGACTCGTAGAGGCTATAGACCTATCACTAGTATGACTAGCAGTGACTGGACTTTTCCCCCCATCATGACTTGCAAAGGCTAGGTTCTTTCCCCCAGCATGACTTACAGAGGTTGGGTGTTGGTATTCAACATAACTTACAGAGGTTGATGACCTATCTCCAACATGACTCACAGAGGTTTGTGATTTCTTCTTATTCTTCCTCTTTCTATTTCGTTTAGACTTCCGGTTACTAGTACCTATACTTTACCAGAGAAGGTAGAAGGAGGAGGAGAAGACTTTATGATGAAAGAACATCAACATGATTCCCATGAAATAAGGTTCTTAACTGAGAAGCATCAAGAGCATTCAGGACATTTGGAATGGTACCCAACCAAACCAGTAGTCCTGCATTCAACCCAAGAATGTACAATGTGGCCATCAAAGGGACACCAACATTTCCAAATAAAGGAAAAGCACAAGAATCCCCTTGCGAAGGGGTTCCTTGGCTGGTATCATCAGTAAAGTTTTCCATCAATATATTATGCACACACCTTCCCTTGCGGGATTGTTCAAGTCCATAAAAGTCTCACACATTGACTCGGGCAAACCAATGTTATAAAAATATATGTTTATAAGGAGGTGGCTCCACATTTCTAAGTGGAAGACCGAAAAGTCCTCACGACCTGCGGAGTGGGCGGAGACCCAAAGAAATGAGTGACTAAATCACTATGGTAAACTAGGGAGCACAGAGCACACCACTAAGAAGAAAAGCCTAAAAAGATACAAACCAAACAAACTACCCTTTTGAATGCTTCTGACCCAGAGAGATGAAGTCTTAATCATCCAAAGAATTCACAAAGTCAAACGACTGGTCAAGAGAAGCAGTTACCCATACCTCCAACCGATGATCCCTTTGGGTGTCTCCTAGAGAGTACAGATTCTGCCTCGACTACCGTGATACACCCCTCACAGTCACCTATGTGTCAACCTATATAATGGAAACTAGGCCACCAACTTGTAATCAACAACCAGGGGGGTACAGTCAACATTCAGGTAAGTGTATGGGCAAGGTAACTAAGCCCTAAGATCCTCATGAGGCCTGAAACGCAACAGGGCCATAATCACTCTTAGAGTACCTTGAATGAATCCAAGTGTCTCATAGGTCTGACACAAGTCAGGCCAGTAACGCTACATGATTCACCCCCAATACACACTCTCCCAAACGCTTTGTCGAGATCATGAGTGGATATTTATGTCACCGTCCTCCACGTGGCCTTGTGGTTGACTCATGTATGAGAGGAGCTTCCTATATTGAGTAATTACAAAGTGGGATTTTCACACCCTAGCACAGAAACCTAAGTTATTTTTTGGTTGACCTTGGAGAGTTTACCTCTCCACACTTAATCTAAGGCCCTAGCCTAAGTTATTGGTGAACCCTAGAAAAAGTGTTACTAATATATTTTAGATTAGCGCATTTGTTTTAAGGTATTTTCTTACTCAAGGAACGGAAGTGCAACTTATGTTGTTTGAGACTCTTGTAAAAAATTAAACTTAAAAGAACACTGGAAAATAAAAATTTATACTAATCCTTCAAATGAAAAGATTTTCAAGGAAGAAAAAGCATGAACAATCCTTCAAACCTAAAGATGCAATCTTTTCTCCTTTCCCTGCAAAATGCATAATGCAACTTCCGAGTGAAAAAAGAGAGAAAATGAAAGGATATTCTTCCTTATTTTTCTTTTGAAGTGATTTCAAGATGAGAAGAAAACACAACCATATGCTAATTCTTTTTCTTTTTCAAATAACAATGCAAAGCAATGCAAAGAAAGAAAGAGACCTAACTAGCATAAAAACTAGGGGTTTTTTTCTTTCTTTCTTAAAATTCAAGCTAAAAATAATCCAAAAATGATAGGAAACACACAGAGACAAGAGGATTTTTTTTTGTTATTTCGTAAACAATCTAAGCCTAGAAATTGTCTAAACCCCAAACAACAGAAGCTTCTGGAACTTAGGAAGACCTGGGAACCACAAGTTTCCAATAGGAAAAAGAAAATCTTTTGAAAAACAATTCCAAAACCACAGAGACATGTGATGTACACACCCAGCATGTGCATGTGTGTGGGTTGTATATAATGTAGACCACGTATGTATGTGTTTTGTCTAGAGAACAGGGCACATACACCTCTATAAATTTTCAAAAAAGAAAAAGTTTGGATAGACAAATTGGGAAAGGGAAGTTGGTAGGCACTTGGAAGGTGACCAGAGACCCAGCCTCACTCAGAACACTCAGAAAACTCAAAAACCACTGAAAAAACTGAATTAAACCAAAATCTCCCACTAAGACCCTAAAGAGACTCCCCAGTGGAGTCGTCAATTCGGCTAGCAGGGAAAATCCCCTTATTACTATACCGGGTCTAAGTACAAGAAGAGCACCGACCTCCCTTAAAAGACAGTTATATTCCTAAGCTACCCCAAAACTATCTAAATTGTATGAAAAGAGAGAGAGGAAAGAAGTTCTATAGTTGTACCTTAGGTCCTTGCGGCTGGTGTAGACCTATTTCATTGTTGCAGCTTCCAAGGTTGTTGGTCTCCTCCCAAAGTTGACCTGCAAAATCTTAGAAAAAAATCTTAGAACAAAAATTCTACAAGATATACGATCTCTACTTATCAATATCAATGTTAGATATAAATTTAAATGCATAAATCAAAGGAAATCATAAAGACACAATGTTTGGGACAGGAAACAACTATTTTATTCAATATGAAGATTACAAATATTACAACCTTCATCGGATGACGCTCTGCAAAACAAGTCTAAGTCCTCTATATTTGCTCCAAGTGCTCCAATCTCGTGCAAACTTCTCACAACCAACTCATCTCTTGGGAAAGGGGAAGGGGTTGTATTAGGAGAAAGGGTTTGAGGGGAATGTTGAGGCCAAAACTTAGAAAGGGAAGCAAAACTTGGATTGAGAGGGGGAAGGGATTTTGGCAGAGTTTTTTTGTTCTCTTTCTTGATGTTGGAATGAGACCCCAAGACCTATTTTTATATGACAAAAAGATGGGTATTTGGTTTGGGGACAGGCTAAAATGGGTAAAATGGTTGGGAAACCCTCGATAGTCTGTTACCTCCTCTGAATTCCTTGCAACGTTTTATTTTTTGCAATTTTTGGAGGTAAATGCAGGTTCTCTCGAGTATGTATATGGGGTGTCTAGTATGCAAAACACATGTGTACGTGAGCTATAGTTCAACAAGGCGCGTACTTGTTCCAAAAAATAGTTTTTTTAAGAGGAAGCCTCAACAGTAATTTGGTAAAATGTGTATGTGGAAAGGTCAATGCCATGTATGTATAGGTAGGGAACTTTTGGACTATAACACATACCTCGTGTGTATTCTTTTCATCCTGATCCAAGTGGATATTGGTGGCCACCCACCTATTCCAACTGGCTTATTTTGTATGTTTTCATGTCAGCACATCTTGTTGTACTTCCAGGGTCGTTTTGAGGCCCTAAACAATTTTGTTTTGGCTCGTTGCAGTCAAATTATATATGGAGTCAAATCTTGATGGCGTAATGCGTAGTTCTCGAAAATACCTTTCCAACGGGTTATCACGTGCCTAAAACAGAGATCGTATGCAAAAGTTACGACCCCAGGAAGTTAATGTACTAACTTACCCTAACGCGGCCCACATGACTTTTGGAGTTTCATTTCCTAGGGTTAGGTTTTTGGATGTCTAGGTTTTTGGAATTCCTATTTAACAAAAACATGCCTTCAGAGCCTCGTTGTAATCATCTTCTTGCGAATGAACGTATCCCACACATCTCTTCTCATAGATAAAGATGCCACCATTCTAGAGAGTCTTGCACTCTATATTTTTACAGTCTCTTTACAATTATTTCGTTAATAGAAATCAAGTATTGTTGTATTTCTCTGTTTCTGGAAATTTTCATGAATATTTCATTGAATATCTCTTCTTTCATCTCATTTCGAAAATAATCTAGATCAGTGGTATCAGAGGAGGATGATCTTGATCGTTTTTCAGCGCATGTCCCCGATGAGGTCTAAGTATAGCCAGTTGGGTCTCGAGTTTGTCTCTCTTGAGGACACTCACTCTCACACGCCCAAGAAACCCTCGATGGAATCAGAAAAGAAAAATGGTGGAGCGGAAGATTCTATTAACTTGTTGCTTGAGCAAGCTCTAGCGCGACAGAGAGACGAAATGATGGAGAATTTTGCACACATCCTTCAACGCATGTCGATAGCAATAGGCACATCTTCATCAAGAGGCCATTTTGGAGAAACATCTCCCTTCAAGGCATAAGTTAATTTTGATATTCCCATATTTGAAGGTCAGATAGATGTGGTTTCCCTAAAAAAATGGTCAAATCTATTACAAGGTTATTTCTCTGTTCAAAAAAAATTCGAAAGAGAAAAGATCACCTTCGCACTCCTCAAGGCTCTCCCCCATGTCAAACATTGGTGGGAAACCTACTGAGAGGAAATTTCCATAGAGGAATCTGGAATATATGGGGTCGAGCCCACTTGGGATTTTTTGTGGATGTGGTCAAAGAAAAGTACTATATTTTTTATAACTATGAATACCAGTGCATGAGATGGACCACACTGTGGCAAGAGAAGATCCAAACAGTGTCGGAGTTCACAAATACTTTTAATACCTTGCGCACCAAGTTGGGTATCAAAGAATCTGAGCAACATCTAGTTCTGAAATACCATGGAGCTTTGCATAGGCACATCCAAGCTGAAATGGATTTCCTAAACATCTCATCATTGGGAGTTGCCTATCGATATTTTGTCAAAATTGAGAATAAATTTAGGCACCAGAACAAATGGGAATTCGGGTCTGCAAATCTATGACAACCGAAGAATGGTAAAGAGGACCCTAACCAACAGCCTCTAGACAACCAGTCCAGGAAACATGACAAAAATGGTAAAGGGGAGACGAAGAATGACACTAGGAAGTGGTGTGACTTCCACAAAATACCTTGGCACAACACCAATGAATGTTGCTCGAAACAGTCATTGGTGGCCGAGGTCAAAGACATGGAGCCAAACCCTGATTCGAAATCTGATCCATAAAATATTGAAAATAGACAAATCATCGATGCAGACCCCACTACCACTGTAGCGACCACAACAATTCAACCAGAAGAATCAGTAGATCCTGAAGAGGGTGAGCACCTCTTCCATTCACAAATGTGGGTGAAGGGGACCTCGTTTCATTTCATTGTTGATAACAGTATCCAAAAGAACCTCATCTCAGCTAAGGCCCTCAAACAGTTGGGGTTGTTGACAACACCACACCCGCAACCATACAACATCGGGTGGCTTCACCAAGGACAAGATCTATGTGTCAGCCAACAATGTCACTTGTCATATGGCATCCAACCCTTCAAGGATGACGTAGTGTGTGATGTTTCCCCTCTTGATGTTTGTGATGTGGTTTTGGGCCAACCATATATGTGGAGATGTCATGTTGTCTATGAGTCTAGACCTCATAGTGTTATTATTTCCCTAGGAGGTCAACTCTATCAGATAACAGAGACAATTCCAACTAATGCTCCACCAAAACAGTGTTGCAAGGTAATCTCTCATACTGCAAAATCCATCATCTTCACAGTCTGTTCTAAGGATGCACAGAAGACCACTAAAACCATTACAGCCTCAACACCTTCTATACAGCAAAAACAAATTTTCAAAGAGAAATAAGATATGTTTTCTTCACCTACAATGGTGCCTACACAATGCCTCGTCAAACCTAGAGACAACAGGTTTGTTGAGCATATTCAACCTCACCAGCAACCGGTTTGTGAGAGTCTTCCATAGACCAAGCATCACAACTTCTCCAACAAAGCATACTGCTCACCAAGATTCAGATTCAGAACATGCTTTCCCCTCTTGCCTGAGCACTCGATGAAATGGAGACCATTGCTTCCTAAGGGGGGAGGATTGATCCAATTGGATATTGGTGGCCACCCACCTGTTCCAACTGGATTATTTTTTATGTTTTCATGTCAGCACATCTTGTTGTACTTCCAGGGATGTTTTAGGGCCCTAAACAGTGTTATTTTGGCTCACCACGGTCAAACTGTAGACGGGGTTAGATTTTGGCGGAGTAATGTGTAGTTCTCGAAAATACCTTTCCAACAGGCTATCGGGTGCCTAAAACGGAGATCGTATGCAAAAGTTACGACCCTGGGAAGTTAATGTACTAACTTACCCAAACGGGGCCCACATGACTTTTGGATTTTCATCTCCTAGGGTTAGGTTTTTGGATGTATAGGGTTTTGGCATTCATGTTTAACATAAAAATGCCTTCAGAGCCTCATTGTAATCATATTCTTGTGAATGAGTGTAGTCGTCATATCTCTTCTTAGAGATAAAGCTACCACCATTCTAGCAAGTCTTGCACTCTGTATTTTTACATTCTCTTTACAATTCTTTTGTTAATAGAAATCACGTATCGTTGTATTTCTCTGTTTCTGGCAATTTTCATGAATATTTCATTGAATATCTTTTCTTTCATTTCATTTCAAAAATAATTTGAATCACATCCAGCATTGATGAGGGTGATCAGTTGACCAGGTAACATGCAATACTCATTGCCTCTGCCCAAAATTCTCGTCATAACCTAGCACCATTGAGCATGCACCTTTGTTTTTCCATCAGTGTCATGTTCATCCTTTCTGCAAATCCATTTTGTTGAGGCGTGTATGGAGTAGTATTTTTCCTTGCTATACCACACTTCTTACGGAATTCTTTGAATACATTTTCGCATAATTCTCCACCACTATCCGTCCTCAACACCTTAATTCTCTTCTTTTTCTAATTCTCCACAAGAGCTTTAAACTCTTTGAATTTGTCAAAGTCTCCATATTTCTTATTAAGGAAACAAATCCATGTAATCCTCGAGAAGTCATCTATAAATGATACATAGTACATAGATTTACCCAGTGATGGAACTAATACAGGTCCAAACACATCATTGTGCACCAACTGTAAAATTCCCTCTTCCTTCGTAACAACAAAGGATAATCTTACATGATTCTTCTTCCCAAATAAGCAATGTTCACATAAATCAAAATCCAGAGAGAAATTGATCATACCTTTACCGTGTAGTACTCGAACAGAAATAAAAATTCAGAGAGAAATTGATCCACCAACAGATCTTCCATCTTGAGCTTCCACATCTCAAAAATTTTCTCATTAAATTTCTCGATATTTGTTTTTGAACTACTTGTCATTTCTTTTGAACTGAAGAATCGATACCATAGACCTCCCACTATAACAAGGTTTATCACAAATCTTAGTCGAACTCCTGACCACAAAGGCGTCCTCTTGAAGCCAATAATTTCTCTGATACCAAACGAAGGTGTTAACCTTGTACAATTAATTGTTGCAAATAGATTCTTAATAAAAACAGAAAAGATGAAATGGTACACACACACACATTACACAGAGATTTTACCCTGGAAACCCAAATAGGGAAAACCAACAAGTTGTTTAGAGTCGCACCTCTAATTATTTATTCATAATCATCCTCATTCTTTACAATACAATATATATGGGATTTCACGACATCTAAAACCCCTAATCCATTAACCCAGATTAGTCAATAGCCATAATTCCTTAACCAAAATTAGAAAACCATCAGGAAAAACCATGTGTCGAAAAACCCCTAAAACCGAACACCAAAACTACCAAAACAAAATTTAGGGGGGCTCTTCCCCCTTCGACCCGCTTGTGATCTCCCGAGCGGGGGGGGCTCTTCCCCCTTTAACCCCCTTGTGATCTTCCGAGTGGGGGGGCTCCACCCCCCTACAATCCCCTAGGTAGGGATCCATCCCCCTTGCAACCCCACTATGACTCCCCACCACCACCACACACCCGGCACAACCAAGAAACTAGGTTTGGTCGTGCAAATAATATATAACACATACCCAACAAAAAGTGTGTTTCTACATGGTGATCTCACTGAAGAAATCTATATGGAGAAACCCCCTAGTTTTAAGAAGGATGGAAGTCTTGTGTGCCAACTGAAAAAATCCTTATATGGTTTGAAACGGGCCCCTAGAGCATGATATGAGAAGAGTGATAACATTTTCCTCAATCTCGATTTAAAATGTTGTTCATTAGAGCATAGTATTTATGTATTACGTGTAAAAATGAAATATTGATTTTTGCATTATATGTGGATGACTTAGTCATTACCAGACGCAATCTCAATTTAATTTTGGGTTTGAAAAAATAGTTAGCCGACACATTTGAGATAACTAACCTTGTTTTATTGCATTTCTTTTGGGGCATATCAATCTTACAAATGGATGATGGTATCTTCATTTCTCAACCTAAATATGTGTTGAATATTTTATAGAAGTTCAGAATGGAAAACCGCAAACCCTATGCTACACCTTATCAGTAGGGCACGAAGCTAACCAACAAGTGTGATTCTTTGAAAAGCAATGCTACACACTATTGATAGCTTGTCAGTGGCCTTATTTATTTAACTCACAGACAACCTAATATTTCCTTTAATATCAATTTGGTTTCATGGTTTATGCAAGATCCACGAGAAAATCACCTTAAATACACAAAGAGAATTTTTCATTATATCAAGGGAACTTACCAGCTTGGTATAAAGTTATGTAGTGACAAAGTGAAACAGTTATTCGGTTACACCAACTAGGATTGGGTTGGAGTTGGAAACAATAGGAAGTCAATATTTGGCTATGTGTTTTGACTTGGCTCTAAACCCATTATTTAGTCTTGTAAAAAGAAGGTGGTTTCTTTATCAACCATAGAAGAAGAATAGTGTGGTGCATTTAAAGTTATCAAAAAGGCCGTGTGGATTTAACATCTCATGGGTGAACTTGGATTTTCATTTGAGACATTAATTGTGGTGTATTATAATATAAAAGTGTGATACAGGTTGCAGAAAATATTGTTGCACACGGTGAAATGAAGCTTGTGGAGCTTCATGCTCATTATTTGAGATAGTTAGTAGAAGAAC
>JZKD02S1954347.1:52028-66602 GCA_000966675.3 Picea glauca | reverse complement strand
AAGGTAAGTTTTAGACTTTAGGATAGTTAGTTTATTTTTTAATTTTTTGTTTTTATAATATTATATTCTATTTTTTATTTTTTGTGCTTATTATGTTTTATTTTGTATTATATATTATTTTTTGTTTTTAATTTGTTTTATTTCTTTTTATTTTTAATATAATTTTTATTATATTCATTTTTATTTTAAATACATTTTATTACTTTTTGCTTTTTAATGTTTTTTAATGTTTTTTAACATTTTGTTTTATTAAATAGTTTTATTTAATTAACCTAACCTAGTTACTAATTAATCACTAACCTAGATTACTAACTTAATTAATAATTAATTAATTAAAAAYTAATTAATTATTAAATAGTCATTTACTTATTAGTTTGACCTAGACTAACTATATTGCTAGCATTGTTTATCCTAAGTCCATTCATGCAGGGATGGAAGGCGGGATAATGGAGGCTGACAAGGGACAAGGGGAAGAGGACGTAGCGGATGAAGGATGCAACAGGGTGATGGGGGATTGAGTGACAAGAATGGAGGGAGGAAGCAGAATCACTTGAGCCAGACTTCAACATCACGAGAGAAAACGCCAAATCATCAGTCGAAGAATCGACTTGCCTATAATTATAGGACCCTAACAGACTACACTTATGCTGGCTTCCTTTTGGTCCCTAGATCACCTACAGGTCATAGGCGACTCAAAAGTAATCATTGACTGGATTAATGGTAAGTGCAATCTCCATTCTATCCACGTTGAGGGCTGGAAACATAAAACACATCAGCTGGCCCTCTCCTTCACTGACATCTCCTTCCGCCATCTCCCCAGATCTTTCAATTCTGAAGTGGATGCACTCTCCAAGAGAGCTCTCAGTCAAGTGGTGGGAAAAATTTCCATCTACCACTGTGAGAGAGGACAGGAGAGTCTGACAACTTTCTTCAATCTCTTCAAATTTTAAATTACGCTCGCTGCATCGGATTGCACACAGTGTGCATCGGTCTCTTCTTGCATTTGTCTTCTTGTTCGACAATGGAGGTAGACTCTTTTTTTTGTTGTGGTGGCATTTCCACATTGGGCGATTGCCAGAACCAGTGGTGCATTCTGTGCTACAATTTTCATTTGGATTTTCCGTGATAGCCATAGTTCTCGCGCTACCATCCTCGAGACAGTGTGAAGGAGGCTGGTGTCTTTGGCCGTGGCTATTTATTCTCATCATAGGGCGCTTGACTGTAGTAGTCATGAATTGAGATTTACAGTTTTTCTTTGAGTTGGCTGTGTCGTTTCTGGACTTGTAGATCTTCCTATCTTCGCCCTGGCAGCAACAATCTTAGTTTTTTGCATGTCCAGATCTGTATTGGTTCTCGCTATAATTCGGCTATTTGTCTGGTTACAGAGCTTTGTAAATGATTTTATACCTTTTATAAAATTGAGTAATTTCTCTTGGAAAAAAAACTAACGATCAGTACAAATAAATCGAAATCTTAGGAGGTGGCATGATTTGAAATCAATCATTATTAATTAAAACGTGCAAAAAGATCTAGTTGTGGAGCAAGTTAACAACTTATATCCAAAATAATGATTGGTTTTTCTACTATCGTAAAATTGAGCGAACCTGCTAAAATTATCTTCAAGTGTTTGACTACGTATCCTCATAGGTAGTTGTTCAACAATTAAAATGACTAACAATGCAATAGTAGAGAGGGAGTGTTGGGCCCCAACAAACACTGGTCTAGACGATAGTTTTCACAATTACCTACATATTTAGGGGTTGCATAGCTGATTCTATAATTTCTTGTGTTTCAACTAAGGTATTGTTGACCCAAAAATCTTCTTTGGGCTTAACATGGTGTTTAACATCTTCACTCCTCCACAAGAAACCCTTTGCGCTATGGTTCGAGTCAAAGACAGTGGCGAGGGTCATAGTTATTATGGCCTCAACCCTTGAAAGAGTATCAATTGGATTCATTCAAAGGATTTTTATCTAATTATGTAAAGACTTATCAGGCACTAAAGAGTATCAGGTAACAAGGTCAAGTTAGTTGGCAACAATCCAGGTCAGTTCAGGGTTGTTGCATTCAGTTGGGTCAGTGCTTCCAAGATCAGTTGAGGTATAGTGAATTCAAATGGATATCAAATTCATGGTTTTACTTACCCTACTATATCCTGTTGGGAAGCAGTATAACAACCATGATCATCACCGTGTCCATCGACATCTTAAACGATACCCAAATAGGTTCATCCCGACCTTGCTTAGCTTGTCATGGGACCATGTTCTTTTCCCCTCAGGGGAGGCCTTCCTAGAGTAATTTTTGAGTTATGAAACCCTCCCACATCGTAATTCCTCATGTCAATGCCACTCATTTCAGTTTTAATGAGCTAAGCATGCAATTTACAAAAAAATTATCGTTGGCCTCTTTCGCCTGTCACTAGGCGGGTCTCATGGGGACAGGGTCATTTCGCAATGAATAAAATGAATTTTGGTCAAATTTTTGGAAATAAAATACTTTCATATTGTAGGTATTAGGAAAATATTTCCAACGAGCTATCATGAGGCCGATTTTGAGTCCGTATGACCTACCTACGAAGGATGCAAAGTTTGCATCACCCGAATGGCCAAAACCAAAAGTTGTGACTTACTGGTATGATTATGTTCAGATTTTTGTTTTAATAATAAAATAAAACCCAAGGATTGTTTAGTTAAGTGTGATACCTTTCCAATGATATATCTCATACTTGGTTTCGACCCCTGGTTGGTGAGAATGATCTTTTGCAAGTTGATGAACACTTTTGGACACCAAATTGGTTGTAATGGTTCGGGGTTAAAAATTTGTTATTAAGGGGTTTTAAATTAGGGATTATGTGATTCCACGCTATAATGGACTCAAATACCTTTCCAACGACTCCTAATTTTCCTCATTCTAACCTCATATGGCCCGATTAGAGTTGTCACAAGTTTTTTAACTATTTCGGGCAAAGGGGGCCAACTAGTTTGCATAGCGGGGTTTCGTGATAGATAAAACAACCATTAATGGCCACAACACAAAAATATATGGCCATCTCATCAAATTACTCACTGATACCTTTCTAACGGTTCTTCGTTTTCCTTGATTGGATATCGTATGGTGATGTGGTGCCTTTCACAAGATTGGGCTTCATGTGGGCCCACAACAAGTCAAGGCCTTTAAGAGGTAACTTTTTCGGGCCAAAACTGAGGGATGAGGTGGCTCATTTTAGATTGGTGACCACATATTCTCAAAGGGCTCGTCGAGACCTTTCCAACAACGTGCTTTGTGTCTAATTCTGACCCCATCTCATCTGGAAACATTTTCTGGCTAAGTCAACAAGGTCATGGTCAAAAGTCAATGCCAAAGTAAAACTTTGACTTGACACAATTTTCGAGGGAAATATTAAAAAATAATGGAAAAATAAAAAAAAATAGAAAAAAGGTTAAAGTTGACATGCATCACTCATGCAGAATTGGGGAAATTAGAAAAATATATTTTTTTGGAAAATACAAAACCCACCCTCCTCCTCTCCTCTAGATCATTTGACAGGTTCATTGGAGAGGAAAGGAGCTCTACAACTCAGGAATCCATGGAAGCAAAGGGTTCACGTCTAGGTCTTCATTGGGAAGCAATCCATAGTTGTGCACCAACCTCAGACACAGACCCATGTAACCATGGACATCCTGCCTTTTTAACCCTGCTTTTGATTTCCCAAAGGTTTCATTATTGTGCTGGTTATGATGGGTTTTTGCATTGAAAAAGGGTTATTTTTTCCATTAAAATTATGACTGCAAAGATGGTATGTGTGTCTGTGTGGTTGATAGTTCATATATATGGTGGTTGGCGTGATTTTTCGTCATTATTTTCCTGTGCAAAGATTCAAAGGGAAGGAGATTCGAACCCCTCTTGGGAATGAAGCCCAAGCCTCTAGGCTGCTTTAAATAATTAAATTTATGATTTGGATGGTCATTTGTAGGCCTGTACAATCTAACTTTTAGGCCCTGGGCTTTGAACCCCAACCCCCTCCCTTTCTCGCCACTGAAAAAGCCCAGAAATTGGCTAAAAATCGAAAAAAGAAGGGGAGGGGGTTTGAATCCAATACCTCCCGCTCCTTGTTGACCACCTATTTCGATTAGGGGGTCAATTCCATGTTCCATGAAACTATGTACATGATGGTGCAAGAAAATTGAAGACTTACTGGTTCTTCACGACAATTTTTTCCCCGGCACTTCTTTTTGTAATTGGAATTTCTGCTCCCCTGCATGGGATAATAATGTAATGGTTCAACATGGATCATATGTTAGGTTATTTTCCTAGGAATTTATCATTAGGGAAGTCCTTTCATCGAGTGTTTTTTATTCTCTGGTAATTTTTAATTACCCTTGAGTTTTTCACTCACAATAATCCTCCAAAGTGGTGAAATGTGTTCTAATGATCGAGCCCAATGGGTGACTAGGGTCTAGGAATATTGTAAATGACCATTCTATACATCTCCTAGAGTATTGCGGAATTCCGTCGAGTCTAAATAGTTTTTGTTTTTTTTAATTACCCAGTTAATGGTGATCTTAATTAAATTTTATGTAAAAATGTAAAAACTAGGTCCTAGGGGATTTTAATAGGGGTATGAGTACTCAAAATAAATGGAATGAGACCCCCTATGCCCTTGGACCAAGTTTCAGCTCAGTTGGACAAGTTTTTCTAGGTCGTTTTCCATGAGGAGTCCAAGTTAGTCTTGAGTCAACAATTTAATTGCTTAATTTGGCTAAGTCAAAAATGCCAAAAATTGTAAATGAGCAAAAATATTTTAGAAAGAGTGGGAGATGATGCCTAATTATCCTAAGTTAGAAAAACACTTTTCTAACTTAAACCAACCCCCCACACCTAACCACAACCTCACATCACTCATCCCCCTAGGGAAGTTGTGCCCCCCTTGGTGAGAAAACTACCCAAACTCAAAAATAAATTAAAGAAAACCCCCAAGCTTCAAAAGTGCGCCCTCCTAGTAATCTAACATGGTGTTTGACTTGTCAAAAAGGTGTTTCCCCTCTCACACCCTCAACCCTCACAAACCCTAGCCTAAAAAAACCCTAAAAGTGTGCCCTCCTTGAGATCATGACTTCTTTTCGGCAAGTGACACTTGGAGATCATCCAAGGGGGACACCCTAGCTCCATAGGTCAACCCAAAAAACTTGGGCGCTCAAACAGGGGGGACACCTAGTGCCATGAAGTCGTCCCTGGCTTAGAACCCCCTGTAGCCTCCACAAGCCTCCTTTTTGGTTGCGAAAGTTGTACCAGTCCAAGGTTCCTAATTAGACTAGATTATTTCCCCTCATAGTCTAGATTGCAAACTATGAATAACTTGAAAATAAATTTCAAAGTGAAAGATCTCAACTTAAGATACAAGATAAATTAATCAATTAGATAGTGCCTAATCTTAAGAATGAGATAGCAATGTAAAGTAACTTTGCAATTTAAACAAGTTGAAGAAAAGTAAAGCTTAAGCAAAATATTGACAAAATGAAAGAACACCAAGCTAAACTATGAACAAGCCTTACAATATAGCATGGGTTGGCTTAGCCAAACCCCTTTGTTAGGTGTAGGCAAAAAATAAAGAATGCAAGTAAATAAGCTTGGAAAGTAAATAACAATATCCTAGCCACTCAAACTTGTCTTAAGGACAAGTGGGGAAAACAATACTTGGAATAAAACTTGCAACCTCAACTAAGGCACAAGGAGGAGGACTAGCCTACCGATTTTGTGCCAAAGTGGGTGAAAAGAAATGAAATAATTACTTGACAATAAAGTAAAGATCCTAGCCTCTCAACCTTGTCTTAAGGACAAGTGGAGCAAAAGAATTGAAAACTTAAAACAAAAATTTAAATATAAATCCTAGCCTTACGATTTAGCATGGGTGGCAAATCCAATCCTCTTTGCTAGTTGTAAGCAAACAATAAAATAAAAACACAAAAATTTTAAATACTTTGAGAAATGCAAGCCCAAGAGACTCTCTTTGAGCTTGCTTACAATGAAAGAGTAGAAGAAGAGAAGTGGGTATTCAATACCCTTACTTGGGGAGTTATTACTTGATGTTTTATGGCCCCAAATGGGCAACACCTCCCCTTTTCTGGTTCAAATCTACAGAAAAACAACAAGTAAAACTTGTTGGAAATGCTACACAATAACCAAAAAAAACTTGGAAAAATTTTGTTAGTAAAAACCAGAAATTTTAGGTACAAAAATCTGCAAATAGTAGATATATATATGACCTATTATAGAACATAAATATACCCAAATATATGTGAGAAATATGTATGAAAGAAAACAAAAAACTAAGGAGGGTTTTAATAGGTGAAGAGACAAATTTCAAGATCTGAAATTTGTCTTTCTCCAACCGTTTGTGATCTGCAAAAATATGATATCAAGATACAAGACAATAAAGGAGGTGAGTAGATTCATATATGTCAACAAAATACTTTGCATAACAAAAATTAACTACTTCACTAAGATCTACAACAATACTACCATAAATCTATCCAAGAAAAATACTTTGCTTGGATCTCCTACTCTAGATCTAGAAGCAAAAACTCAACAAATAACAATACAAATCACCTCAATCCTCCCGATGCACACCAAAATCCTCCAAATCTTTTCTATTATTGAAGCAAGCTTGAGAAAATACTTGCTACAAGCTTGAGAAATGAAAGAGAGAAAGATGGGAGAGAGAGAAGAGTGGGAGAGATTTGGGTATAATAACTTTATACTGAGAATATATGTGAAATGAGGGAGGGGTAGGCATTCTTTTATACTTGGGAGGCAAGATAGACCTCTCTTGGATGAGCTCCACGTGTCACTCACCCAAAAGAATTCATGATCTCAAGGAGGGCGCACTTTTAGGGTTTTGGTAGGCTAGGGTTTGTGAGGGTTGAGGGTGTGAGAAAGGAAACACATTTTTGACAATTCAAACACCATGTTATATTACTAGGAGGGCGCACTTTTGAATCTTGGGTGTTTTCTTTAATTTATTTTTGAGTTTGGGTGGTTTTCTCACTAAGGGGGGTGCAACTTCCCTAGCGGGATGAGTGATGTGAGGTTGTGGCTAGGTGTGGGGGGTTGGTTTAAGTTATAAAAGTATTTTTCTAACTTAGTATAATGGCTAGGCATCATCTCCCACTCTTTCTCAAACCTTTTTTTTTATTTTACAGTTTTTGGCATTTTTGACTTAGCCAAATTAAGCAATTAAATTGTTGACTCAAGACTAACTTGGACTCCTCATGGATAATGACCTAGAAAAAACTTGTNGGGTAATTAAAAAAAAAAAAAAAACTACGTAGACTCGACAAAATTTTGCAAGGCTCTAGGATATGTCTAGCATGGTAATTTACAATATTCCTAGACCCTATTCACCCATTGGGCTCGATCATTAGAACACCTTTCACCACTTTGGAGGATTATTGTGAGTGAAAAACTCAAGGGTAATTAAAACTTAGCCAAGGATAAAAAACACTCGATGAAAGGACTTCCCTAATTATAAAGTCCTAGGAAAATAACCTAACATATGATCCATGCTGACCTATTACATTATTATCCCACGCAGGGGAGCGGGAATTCCAATTACAAAAAGAAGTGTTGAAGCAAAAATTGCCTTGTAGAACCAATAAGTCTTCAAATTTGTTGCATCATTAAGTACATAGTTTCATGGAACATGGAGTTGACCCCCTAGTTGAAATAGGTGGTCAAAATCTGGCTCCACATGGGGACATGTGTTCGATCTTCTTGAAGGAGAGCATACGAGAAATTCATAATCTACAAAACAAAGTGTTCACTAATACCCAACATAAATACATGTATAAAACAAATAAAATAAATAAATGAAATTCTAAAAACAATAATCACATGAAATAAATTACTATATACAACAATTACATAAATGAAACTATGATACACTGAATAATAAAAGTGCATAATTATACAATGAAAATATACATCAAATGAAATAATACAAAACTGAAAGAAAAGATGAAGGGTTAGAAATACATTACAAAGGGTGCCCCTTTGGACACCAAGTGGTCATGTTGAAATATTATTTCAAGGTGGAGTCCTCTCACTAGCATGCCTGACTTTGTGTCATTCCACTGGTTGAGATGAGTTGCTAGAAGAATAATACACTTTATCTTGTTTTTTGTTGTTCTCATGTGAATCCCCTCTTCTAACTTTGGGCCACTTGGGATAATGCTCCTTAAAAAAATTCTAATGAACTTGCATAGGTGCCAAGTGAAAATATTTTGCACCAGGGTTTTCCTTGAAAGGCTTGGTATACCTTTTCATAAGGATGATATATTTCATATTATCATCACTAACCTTATTATCATCATTATGATCTTCCACCAGACTTGCTTCACTTATTCTTCCTTTGATTTCCCTAATTTCTAAAACACAAGGAGGAGGTGGCCCAATAATTCCATCTGATTCTTCTTGACATCTAACTAATTCGTCTGATAACTGGTGATTTGATGCCACATTTCCAACTGAAAAATCCAACTTTGTTTCTAATTCTGAATGAGTCATATCATTATTCATTTTATCTGAATCTTCTTCAAGAAAAATCCCATCAAAAGAATCCATGGTGTCCCAAACACTACAAATATTTGGGGATTCATATTTAAGTTCCATCTTGGTAGATTCTAGAGAATTAGACTCTATCTCATAACATCACATCTAAAATTCACGATACACAAGCTCATTTGTGGGTTTCCTAGGATCTTCAACATGGCACTTTCTTTCCAACTCCATGTTTAATCTGAACAGGGAACCATTTGGAGTAGGAATGGTGGGATAAGTCAAATCCATTTGTAAATTACCACCAAAGTCTGCAACTATTTTTCTAGATAACAACATACCCAAGCGTTAGGTACATCAATTACAACTATGTCCATTTCTATCATGATGTATGGGAATGCATCCAAGTGTACTTGTAATCCCTTAATCAAACCATGCACCTTAATTGTTTTGGTATCCAAAACACAAATGTTATGATAAGGTCTTGAGATCCTTAAAGTTTAATTGTTCCATTACTTTCTTAGTCATAACATTTGAGCTTGATCCCGAGTCAAGCATGCAATTGTGAAGAATATAATCATTCATGAGCAAAGAAAGATAAAATTGTCTATTCTTTTCATCCCCCCTATCCATATTTTGCAAAATTATAGGTGCATCCTGGTAAGCTACTGTTGGTGGCATGTCAACATTGTTCTAAGAAGGATTTTATATATCTTTGAGCATCTTTTCCCTTTGAGAAGGGATCTTCATTATTTCTGACACATGTACCAACATCTTTTCATTATTGAGCCACCCTCCTAAGTCAATATATAAATCTGAACTTGTGTGAACCATTGTTTTAGGAGGGGGAGGAGGTATTCTAGAAACACTTGCTTGAGGCCCGTATTTACCATTGTTTCCATTCCCTTGATAAGTAATGCCTCTATATCTAGCCATTTTTGACACTTGTTGGGGAGTAGGCTTAGGACCAAACTTTTATGTTTCCTTATCCACCACATTATTCATACAATTTACCCCTTCACTATACTCCATTAAACCCATCCATTCATACATACCAACATTATATTCATGACAAAACATATTTACTTTTTCATTTTCTGGTCTATAAGGTCCCATTTCACTACAAACTTGAATAAAGACTTGGCAAGTGGATTCCTCGTGAAATTGTCCACAAGGTCTACAATAAGGAATAGCTTGGTGATCAACCAAGTCATTGGATTCAAATGGATTTGGTGGACTTTGATCTTTAGGAGGAGGTATCTTTGGCCATTTATCATTTGGATTATGTTGGGTTCTACTAGATTGATCCCTCTCCATGGCTATGAACCTATTCTACATGGCATTCATTTTATTGGCATGGTTAATATCTGTTTTCTTTATTTGATTTGCATGATTAACCTCCATTTTCTTGATTAGTTGAGTAAGTTCTTTAATTCCATCATTAGTAAACCCTTGATTTTCACTTTTCTTCTCCTCCTCCTCATAAGGTTGGGAAGAAGTTCCTCTTGAGAAACCCAGAATGTTAGACTTCCTAGCATCCTGTATATTCTTATATATCCTTACTGCAAAGGTTTGTGCATCCTTAAGAGTTTGTGGATCCTTATCCCTTAGTTGATATCTGATTTCCCCCTTACATGCCTCCATGTAATGGATTAAAATAGATGCATATGGAGGTTTAATAGTTGTAGGGATATTTTTAACCAAGTCATTAAACCTTTTGTTGAAGTCATCCATAGTTTCGTTCTCTTTTTTTTTCTGACTTATACTAAGGGCAATTAGAAAATATCGGTTCTCTTTCTAATCACCCCATCTTTCTCTAAAATATTTTGGAATTTTGGCTAGGGTGATAAACTTGTTAGGATCTTGTTCTGAAAACCATTCAGCACCATCTAAATAATACACAAACATGGTCATCTTTACATCTTCCTCATCATGACCACAGTGTCGAGGAAAATATATGAAATTATCTTACTCAAGCATTTTCGAATATTGCTTGGATAATGCAAGATAGCCAGGAATGTTACCCTATGTTTATAGCCTCAAAAAGTGTTTCTCAATCCACAAGTATTAATTACAAGGGCTTAGGCTGATTTTTTTAAAATAAAAGATTGTTGCAAAATATAACATTTTTATATAATTTTCTGAATATATCATATTGCAAAAAGTAAATGTGGAGATCAAAAGAAAAAATACCAAGTCACATATTAACACAGATGAGACAACATATCAATCACTTTATTTCATTCCAAGAAATCAAAAGAATCGTTCTCTTTACAAAATTTCCCGTGGGGGCATGGACCAAGGTAAAACTTAGATATCCTTGATGAAAACCATACAAAAGGAATCTGACAAGACATATACATACCTAAGCACTTTCACTTCTTAGTCTACAGACGTATACATACCTAGCCCCCTCTAGAGTCAAACCTATGACCTCTAAAGAGGAAACACATGTTCTTAACCATTAGGCACACTCAAGTTCTACACACACACACACTATTAATAATAGGGAGATAGCAGCTCATGTCCAAGCAAATGGGGACGAAATATGATTTTGAGAATTATGACATATGGAAATGTGAAAAGGTGGGTATTTAGGCTCGAGACAAGCATTTGTAGCTATTCCTACCTAATCTTCTCAAGTTTCAAGTCCTAGGGAAACCACATTAGTAGGTTGTCTTTCTATTGTTCATTACTTTGTAGCTCAAGGAAATGGGGTAGCAAGGTTTTTATTCAAGTTTGTTGTTGTTTGGGTGCACGCAAGACATCTAAAAAGATGATATTGGCTTTGAGATAAGACAATTCATTAGTGACAATATAAGGGGAATAATTATATAGTAATACAAAATATTTTAAGGATAGATAATTGGTAAAGGATATTTATTTGAACCTGAAATAGGGACATATTTGTTATTTTCCCTTGTTCTGTTAATTCCGTCACTTCCTACACTAGAATTATGCATAGTTTTAGGTATGAACTAATTATAGGCATGCTGGCTTCAAGTCATGGTGGAAAAAGCATCATTCCTTATCTCTCCCCGCTCAATGATACCTATGGTAGGCACCAACCTTTTCCATTTTTCCCATTCCTTAGCTATTAAGAATGTATCATGGGTATTGGGATCATGTGGCCAATCACATAAATTATACCAATGAAGGGTCATGGAGGTTTCAAGTGCAGGGTTAGGCTTGATTATCATTTGCAAGGGAGAGGCTAAAGAAGGCTTAGGATACATGGTCAACCTATGCTCGAAAGAAATCATCTTGTTGTTCATGTCTTAGATAATGCCATTGCCAAAAAATTGGGGTAATGGATCTTTAAATTTAGGCAAAAGATTAGTAGCTAGCACAATATTCAAAGGAGAATATACATGCTAGGGAGTGGCACTGAGATCCACCACATACTGAAAAAATTCTAGGTTGTTAATCACCTTCTGAGGATTATTCATCACAAAAATGGGATTGAACTAACTAAACATAGTTCCAATAGCAATAGATCCATGTAATGAAGCATTGGTAGACCTAGATATCGAATGACTATGAGATGGGGAAGTCATGGTCATCACTAAATGGGTTTTGGACCCACAAATAGGATTGGTCACAAGCTTCTCAAACTACTATAAAATATTTCTTCTTCATTTGATCTTAGTAATAGGCTCAAACTAAGGAGGTTTTCCTCTAATTCTTTGGGATTTCCTCTAAGGAGTGAAAATACACCAAAATCATGTAAAGAAGCAAACTAAGAGGCAATAAACACTTTCATCCCTAGTGTGGTCACCATTTATGTTTGTGGTGGAATTTGTAACCCCAACAACAACACTTGAAACACCCTTCTAGGGCTCTGATGGGGACAAATGCAAATGAAACTTGGGTTATGTTTTAATCCCTTAAATCAATAACTATGAAGGTGTATTAATCAGTTAGCTAAATTAGCAGAAAATTTCCACCTTAAGGGTACTAGGTCTCCTTAGATATGTATGAGATAATTTTATAAGTGAACCTTAAGTTAGTGGTTCATTTCAACTTCCAATAAATATATGATTATTTGTTATAAAAGGTAGTAAACACTATTGTCCTTAATTGAAAAATTAAGTTAAATGACAACTATAAAAGTAAACCAAATGTTGAAGTGAAGGCTACAACTATGAAAATAAAATAAATGTAAGCTAGAATTGAATGCTACAAAGAATGAAACCTAGAAGAAACTAGCAATAAACAATTGAATATAAACAAAAATCTTATAGGCATGTGATGTACAATAATATGAAAGAATTGGTATTGGAGAAATGAAAATAGAAAATGTGCTTTAGAAGCAAAGCAAGAAAGTTGAAAGTATAATATTCTACACAGGGAAAAATCAAAGTTATGTCTGGAAATATAATTTTATTAATAACAAAATGTCAAGACAGCCAAATGATATCCCAACAAATCATACAAGTGGATCAACTCCCAACGAATAGGTTGTTTAAAAAATCATACAACATTTGCAAACAACACACCATTTTCAAGGAGGCAATAAACACTTTCACTTCTTAGTCTACAGATGTATACATACCTAGCCCCCTCTAGAGTCAAACCTATGACCTCTAAAGAGGAAACACATGTTCTTAACCATTAGGCACACTCAAGTTCTACACACACACACACACACTATTAATAATAGGGAGATAGCAACTCATGTCCAAGCAAATGGGGACGAAATATGCTTTTGAGAATTATGACATATGGAAATGTGAAAAGGTGGGTATTTAGGCTCGAGACAAGCGTTTGTGGCTATTCCTACCTAATCTTCTCAAGTTTCAAGTCCTAGGGAAACCAC
Source organism: Picea glauca (assembly GCA_000966675.3). Taxonomy (NCBI): domain Eukaryota; kingdom Viridiplantae; phylum Streptophyta; class Pinopsida; order Pinales; family Pinaceae; genus Picea; species Picea glauca. The sequence goes on along the minus strand of JZKD02S1954347.1, from coordinate 53,230 downwards.
ATTAGTAGGTTGTCTTTCTATTGTTCATTACTTTGTAGCTCAAGGAAATGGGATAGCAAGGTTTTTATTCAAGTTTGTTGTTGTTTGGGTGCACGCAAGACATCTAAAAAGATGATATTGGCTTTGAGATAAGACAATTCATTAGTGACAATATAAGGGGAATAATTCTATAGTAGGAGAGGCTGCAAAAATAGCTAACCCGTCAACCATTGAATTCAATTCCCTTTTAACATGAGTGATGTTGAAAGATAGTAAGTTCGAGATAAGTGCCCAAAAATTTTGGGTGTAACATTTCATTAACTTTTTGCTAGGAGAATATATCTTACGTACAAGGTTTACAACAAGTTCAGAATCCCCAAAAACTGTAAGGTGACCACAACCTAGATTATAGGCATTTTCAATGCCTAGCAGTAACACTTCAAATTCAGTTACATTGTTTGTGCAAGCAAACTCTAACCTATAGAAAAAGTGGTGAATTTTACCCACAGGAAAGTACAAGATAATACCGACTTTGTTTCCTTCATTGGAGCATGAACCATCAAAGTGCATATGCCACATCCCATCCTCTATGTCGATTTTTTCCAAGACAGTGTTGTCCTCATCCGCAAATATGGAGTACACTCCTAGGTCCTCCTCGATATAATTCACATTAGGTTGTGGGATGCTTTCTATGTAAGGTGAAATTCTCCCCTCCCTTAGGACTATGATGTTTTTACCATTCCGAGGAATGGATAAGTGTGTCCCATCGAGTGAGAGGTATCCACCCGTAAAATCTTTCCAATCTCTTCCTAAGATGATCGAGTAATTACTCACTAGCATATCAATTACCTGAATATTAAGGGTTGTCCTTATTTCATTATGTGCGCATAAAACCAAGGTCACGTCCTTGATTTCTCCTATGGTTGTTTGTTGTAAACTATTATAAGAGAGCATGCTTCTGGCATTTTCATTGTACAAGACAAGCCTAGCTCTTCCATAATAATCTTTGACATTACACTTGGGCTCGAGCCATGGTCAATGAGACAACAATGGGCAATTTTTTCCATAATCTTTACAGAAATAAAAAATGGGGGGTTTTTTACAGGGTGCCTAAATTTATGTACACCTACTTTATTTACAGTTGAATCCTCTTCATCTACCTCTTCAGAGAGGTTGGATACAATGGAATCTTTTCCTTCCATAAAATGTTATAGATGCTTTTG
>JZKD02S1954347.1:23899-39522 GCA_000966675.3 Picea glauca | reverse complement strand
TGATTTCTCCTATGGTTGTTTGTTGTAAACTATTATAAGAGAGCATGCTTCTGGCATTTTCATTGTACAAGACAAGCCTAGCTCTTCCATAATAATCTTTGACATTACACTTGGGGCCGAGCCATGGTCAATGAGACAACAATGGGCAATTTTGTCCATAATCTTTACAGAAATAAAAAAGGGGGGCTTTTTTACAGGGTGCCTAAATTTATGTACACCTACTTTATTTACAGTTGAATCCTCTTCATCTACCTCTTCAGAGAGGTTGGCTACAATGGAATCTTTTCCTTCCATAAAATGTTATAGATGCTTTTGTTGCTCAGGGACGACAACCATGTCTTGAAGGGTAGCATCCGCTTTAATATTAGCCAATTGATTGAGAATGTTGCATTTGGAAGAGGGAAGAGGGGGGGTAGTTCCTTGACTGTCAAGAGCCTTAGAAACCTGAACAATCACAACTAGTGAATATGAGCTTGGGCTAGAAGAAGTGCGAGGAGGATCATATTTACCTTTTGGAGCATAGTATTTATTCCTAGTATTTATGATCATAACGTCCTATGGATCTACAAAGTATAGGAAAACAATAGTAGTTTCAGGTATTTTACCAAAGACTTTATCTCTGGCACTCTTCTTTACCTCACACGTACTTTCCTCATGGTGTTCCTCGCAAAATTTACACCAACTATGAGGCATGATATCTTTAGGTTGAAATTTATTTTCATTAAGATTCTTAAAGGGTGGTGAAGAAGAAGATGAGGCCCCAGGGGTAAGAGAGGGGACATTTCCTTTCTTCTCATATGCTATCATTTGATTATTCATGTCCTGTACAAGTTGTAAGTGGGTGGACATATCTGTCTGTTTAAATGAATCTCCCTTAGGAAGACCTATTCTTTCGATTGGTTCTTCATACTCTAAACAAGTATGTAGAGTGGAACCAAGGTTATCAATGGAATTTTCCTCAAGCCTATGATGATAGGGAGAAGGTAGAGAATTATAATAATTCATGAAAGTGGCTTGGTTATGAGGGCGAATAAGTTCAGGAATTTGGTTATATAATTTGGTGAAACACAAGTTGAAAGACTTGATAGTTTCACCTTCCTTATAAGCAATGTTATTGTACTCCCGTAACTGCTCGGCTGGGATTTTGGACTACCCATAGGTAGACTTGAACCAATAGACTAAATCCTCCCAAGTAAAGGTCAAAGAAATCGGCCGCAACCTTCCCTTCAAGGGAATTAACAAATAAGTGCATACAAGTTCCATTGCCATTGGATCCTATGTTGTGACAGGCATTAAAAAATGCCACCAAGTGTTCATTCGTAGTGACTGTGTTATTCCTTGAAAACCTAGGGAGATTCTCTTTAAATTTAGGAAGTGGACGAGTAGCAGGTGTTAGGTTAAGAGGGGAGGAAACATGCCACAGAGTAGTTGTAGCATCTTCTTCAAACTGAAAAAGCCCATATTTTTTAATGACTTTGGCGAGGTTTGTGGTATATCGGACAGGGACTTTATGACTATACAAGCTACCAATCACTGACAAGGCTGGAGGTTGAGATGAATAAGCACCTCCAGTGCCACCAGAGCTACCACTATATTCCATCTTGTGAATGATAGGTAAGGGAGATAAAAACAAACTGGCTGAATCAGACAAATTTCTCCTTAGAGTACTTTTTTGGGATGACAAAACAATGTTTCTTCTTCCTATTTCAGCAATAGGATTAATCTCAGGTGATAAACCTCTTCTTCTCCTAGAGATGTGAGGGTTTAAGGACATGAAAATAAGATCAAAACCATAGGAAAAAGAAAGCTATAGTTGATTGCTAGTATGTCTTTTCCTAGAGTCCCAATGTTCTTGGACACTTATGTCTTGTTAAATCGTTTCCCATGAGCGTTCAAGCTCAAATCGGGTATTAGTGGTCTCTAAGATGGTATTAAAAAAGGTTAAAGTAATGTTGGTTTGATCTTTAATACCAAGCTCAATATTGGGCTACCTTGCAACAGGTACAGTCATGAAGAAAAGAAATAGTCAAAGATTCAATATCAGAAATATAAATATATTCAATGACGTTCAAGCATATAATCAACCAGAGAGATATTGAAGATCTCCCCAATATGGTCACCAAATAAATGTTGAGGAAAATATATGAAATTATCTTACTCAAGCATTTTCGAATCTTGCTTGGCTAAGGAAAGATAGTCGGGAATGTTACCCTATGTTTATAGCCTCAAAACATGTTTCCCAATCCACAAGTATTAATTACAAGGGCTTAGGCTATTTTTTTAAAAATAAAATATTGTTGCAAAATATAGCATTTTTATATAATTTTCTGAATATATCAGTTTGCAAAAAGTAAATGTGGAGATCAAAAGAAAAAATACCAAGTCACATATTAACATAGATGAGACATGAGAACAATCGTTTTATTTCATTCCAAGAAATCAAAATAATCGTTCTCTTTACAAAAATCCCTGTGGGGCCATGGACCAAGGTCAAACTTAGATATCCCCAATGAAAACCATACAAAAGGATTTTGATAAGAAGTAAAATATGAACTTCAAAATATGTATCAACTTGCCACAAACTGCTGCCCACTTGACTCTGCACAATATCCTTTATCAGTCATGAAATTTAATTCATAAACAGACAAGTCTACACAAACTATCAAAGATAGATCAATACCTCTTAAACAAACAACTAAATGATATGGCTCAACTTTGAACCTTGCTGTCTACAATAGGACCCTACTATCATAAAAGAGAATTAGGATTTTAATGAATTGAAGAATGAATGAAACTGAACTATCTCAATAAAACTCAAGAGAAAACCTTAGTATGTTTTCTCCTTCTATTTTCCCCTTGTTCTTCCTTTTCATTTGGATTTTATACATTCCAAATTAGTTGAAGTAGTTCAACTACCTCACTTAGTTAATTTAACTAAAACTCAATTAACTTTTAGTTTAGGGGAAGAATTAATAATAATAATAATAAAGGGTATTTTATTAAATAATAACTAGTAGGTGGGACCCCTTGTGACTCCCTTTAATTTCTTAACAAAAATAAACATAGTTAGACAATCAATCAAACACAGCCCTCCTTGTGGCTACCATAATCATTTCCACAATTTGAATTTTAAATATCAGTGATATTTCAAATTATATTCAAACATATAATATCCACAATATCCAAAAATAGTTTGTTGTCCAAAATTTTCAACGGTCCACTGTCCTCAATAAATCAATAATAAACATAATCAAAAACCATATTTTTCCACTTTGTGAGGTAATTTTTCCTCTATTGTTGCTATCCCCTTTTGACTTTCTTGAATTAGCCTTAGGTTGGGTGGAACCTTGAGGCTTGATCTCGCTAATGACATAGGATCATTCATCTCTCAAGTGCATACGGGATGATACTAACTTGGATGAGTCACTTGAAGGAGAGGAGGCAACATCGACATCTTTACCTTTATCATGCACATGGTGGGATTCAATTTTGAGTCTTTTTCTTGCATGGGAGGACTGTACAGGTGAGTGTGCATGAGAAATTTGAACATTTGGTTTAACAGGTGGAGGAGGAGTAGGTAAAGAAAAAATTGGCTATCCACGATGGTGGGAGACTGATGGGTGAAAAATCTCCTGTCATCCATCATTCTCGGGAACTTCAGGTTTCAAAGTTACATGAGGGGGCACAGGGATACCAGGAACATGTTGGGGCTAGAAGGGAGGCCTCTCTGGCCTAGGCTAGACTATCCCTTGTCCAATCCAATTGAAAAATGTATCTTGAAAGAGATGGTTTAACTCTTGAGGATCAACATCGAAATATATTGAGAAACTGGACCTTCTAGGCCCTCTGTTCCAGTTTCTTTTTCCCCTATTGTTTCGACCATGAATTCCTTTACTGAAGAAGCTCATCCTATATGTAGAAATTATTAGCAACTAGCTCTTAAACATACCATACATGACATTCTCTTAATATGAAACAAAGTTTGGCTCAACAATTAACATTAGACCCATGCAATCCAATCCATAAAATTTATTTAATAATTGTCAAATGAGCAAGGGGTGAAATAGGGTTAATGGGATATCTGAGGGGATTTATAATGAGCGAAAAAGTGAGAAAATGAGAGGAAATTAGATGGATATTGTTCATAAAATAAATTAAATCAATCTATTATCATAAATCTATTTGAAATTTAATCCAAAAAGCATCCACTTCCAAGACCAAAACATTCATTGTTCCTCAATTGCATACAAATTGTTGTTGTCTCAATAAAACAATTTAATTTCCCAGAAATATTCAATTTATAAAAGTTTGTGCATTATGACTTATGCAACATTTCCAATTCAAAAGTACAATGTAACCATTCAAACCACAGTATTGCATGTGCTAACATTGATATCTTCTTTTAAAATAAACAAAGCATGCATAGTGATCCTTGTTATCTATGCCCAACATTCATCCTTGGTAATCAATAATAATACACCTTGGATAAATGTTGGCCCTTGGTTGTGGAAGGTTGCGAAGATTAAGGAAACAAGTGTGAAGTGTGAACTGTGCAGAAGACAAGTTGACTGAGATTGGGTCGAAGTGGCCAAAAGAGAAGAAAAGAAGGAGCAAAGTAAGAGAAAGAAAGCCTTTGGACGGGGAGATCAAGGAAGACATATCAACAAGGAATATGGATCGTAGACAACTCAGCAAGAAGAAAAATCCACCAATGGATTCTTTGGAGAACCTCGTAGGAAAGAAGGAAAGACAGGCTGGCGAAGCTCTGAAAATGCGGTTCAAGCTGACCTAGGGTTTTAGACACCTAGGGTTTTGGTATTTAGGGTTTTGACACCTAGGTTTTGGCCTAAGGTTGTCTGAGATTCATTGTAATGTATAAATAAAGGTCAAGAGGACCTAGTAGGGGTTCGATTATGTTACGATGAGTGATTGTTTTTATTGTTGAGAGAGAAGTATTGTGTGGTGAGAGAAGTTTGTGTTGTAAGATATTCAGCCGGGTGTGAAGATGAACCCTGCAGTTGGGTGCGTGGGAAGGGGAGAGAAGAAGAGAAAGAAAGAGAGATCTGCAAGCTAAGAGTGAATATAGAACTGTATGCTTTCATCTAATATATTATAAAGCGTAGTTCAGTGGATGTATCCCTAGAGAGAGGGTGAACCACGTATATCTTGGCGTTATGTGTGATTGTTTTTGATTATCTCTATCATTTGATATGTTGTTATAGTGTTGTTTTGTTAGATCTGAGATATACCGGGTGAAGTAGGATTCAGTCGGTAAAGAATAACTAGATGTGTGTGTGATTTTCCATGGATCCACTTTACATTTCCTCTAGTTGTAGACACTTGTTTCCTGCAACCCCCTATTGCTACTTCGGGTGAGACTTCATCTTCTTTGTAGGTGTTGCCGAAAATGCCAGTAGTTAGGGATTGTTGGTGCATTGTTAGAGATGAATCTTGGGTCTTCCCCTGTGCCAAAAAATGGTTCCGTTGTCGGGACCGAGATCTTCTTGAGGGAATTTCAAGGTGGTTTCCATCGAAGACAAAGATTCAGAAGTGGATAGAAGAACAAGAAAAGGACTTTGTAGAAGCCCAAAATAAGAACCCTAATCTTAGCACATAGGATTGGTTGGGAAAGTATATCTTTACCGATATACATGAGATTTTCTTTGGAGGAATTCATAAGCAGCTATACGAGTGGCTAGCCAAATTAGCAGATACCCAGTTTGAAGTCAGACTCAAACCACCTGTGGTTTGGACGTCGGTGTTGATCAAGAAGGTTAAGAGAATTGATAACGTCATGTCAAGAGAAGTCAATCACTATTTTGATAGTACCATTGGAGGGTACATTACTGAGTTTTCTATTGATAAAGTAGAATCATATAGCCAAGCAGAGAGATATTTCTTTAAGGGACCTAAAGGAAAATTTTTACATTTTCTGAAGTTGCAGATCAAGATGTTGTTACATGAGAAGAACATCTTGAAGATACAATAATCGGTTGGACTAAAGAGATAATGTTCAAGAACTCAGACAACGATAGCGACACAGAGGTTGGACACACACGCAGTGGGAGATCATTTAGAGAAGTTCCTCTGGTGAATTTGTTTGAGAAAAATCACGAACCACCAACACAAGAAGAAGGGTTCTACAGTGGAGAAGAAGAAGAGTTATTGAACGAGGAACATTAAGAGTCTACTAGGGCAGAAGAAGGGAAGACTGAAGAACCTCACCGAGAAGAGTTAGAAACTTCAGGAACTGTGAAGACTATTGAAGTAAGTATTATTACTCCTCCTATTGTTTTATCAGCATTAAGTAAACAGAGTAACCTAAGTTATCATAGCACTCAGAGCAATGGTACAAGTGGTTCAGTTCATACTTAGTCAGGAACCCTAGGAATATTTATGGAAGATGAGATGAGGTTACCCACCTTTAGGGTAGATGGATCTAAAGATCCTGATCATCATTGGTTCTTATGCGAAGCTGTATGGAGTATTAAGAATTTCAATGACGAAGATGTTAAGAGAGATCAATTTAGTACTACCCTGAGAGACCATGCACTGAGTTGGTACATGAAGTTCATCCAAGGACTTGTACAACTTAAGCTGCAAATGACATTAAGATTGCATTGATTTTCAAATTCAAGAAACCCAAGTCGGAGTTATAGTGCATTACAGAGATGAAAGAAATCAAGCAGAGAGTAGCTGAACCGGTTTGGGATTTTGATCAGAGGTTTAAGACCTTGAGAGGTCATTTGAGTTTTCAAATTCCAGACAAACAAAATAAAGAATGGTTTATTTCTTCCCTCTTACCACACATTAGAGTCCCTCTGATGCAACAGAAGATCTATTCACAATCCGAGGCATTGAAAATTGCCATGAAACTAGAATCAACCCCTATGGGAGAGTCTAGCTCAGGCATGAGTCAAATTTTGAGTCAGCTAACTAGCTTATCCCTGCAGGTTGAAGATATGAAGAAGGATAAGGGAAAATATAAAAGAGAAGATATATGGTGTATTAGATGCAAATTAGAGGGCCACGACAAGGAAAATTGTCCTCTATTTCATGAGTACTTGGCTTTAGGAGCTTTGATACCTTTGAAGTAGGTTACTCTACCTTGGTGCGAGGTATGTAAAAATAGACATTACCATGGTTAATGCTATTACATGCAAAAATATGTCCAGACACCTACTAACATTTACTGCACATTCTATAAATTTGTGGGGCATGATGAGAAAGATTGTAGGGATTATGATCTCTTGCATGAAAGATCAAGAGACACATATAGAATTCAAGGCGAAGTATAGCAAGAAGGAAATACTATGCAATTTAACTCCCCAGGAAGAGGAAACTTCAACCCTCGCGGTGGATTCAGAGGCAGAGGACGAGGAGGAAGTATGGATCGAGGTCGAGGTCATATCATTTGTTATAACTGTGCACAACCAGGACATTTGGCAAGGGAGTATCATAACCCTTGTACCACTTGCAGCTACTGCAACTCATTTGAACATGTTATTGAAGATTGTCCTGTGTTGTTAGCCAAACTTCAGGAGAGATGAGGAGGAAACCCACAAGTACAATTGATCTCAGTAGAACCTATCGGAGTGGATCCTAGAGTCATTGTTATCACTAGAGGAGGCACTGCTACAGGAGAAGACAAGATGACTCCAACAAAGACTACAAATGAATCAGGGGTTAGAAGAACTCCAGAGAAGACACCTGAGTTTGATCCAAGGAAAGAAAAACAGATATTTGAAGAGGCAAGAAGATAATTTGGAGGAGATCAGGTTTCTTTATCAAAGGCACAACCAGAAGTGAGAGAATTTGGGATGCCTCTGGAATTCGATCAGTCTGCATCACCAGGATAAGGAAAAGAGGTAATCAAACTTGTTAGGTTCTTGTATACGTTCATTGATTTTATTAAGGATGAGAGAGCCATACAAGAACTACAACACTTGATCCGACAGTAGGAACCAGGAAAGGTATACCCTTTGCTGAATAAAGTAGTACATCAAGTATCCAAAAAGAGAAGGACGAATAAGAAACTACACCTTAATGCTCAGATTGGAGATTATGATATATATTATGTGGTCCTCAACTTAGGATCAGAAGTTAATATTATGACGAAGAAGACCTGGGCCTTGATGGGAAAACCTAAGTTAATTTACTCCCTTATCGGGCTTAGGAAGGCTAATCAGTAGGAAGTAAGCCCCTTTGGGAGACTGGATCATGTCCCTGTGGACATCAATGGGGTAAGAACATTTATGGACTTCAAGGTGATTGAGATAGTTGATGATAGTTGTCCTTATCCTGCACTATTAGGAATTGATTGGGATTTCAAAAATTCCACTGTTGTTTACTTAAAGAAAATAAGAATGTCATTTGAAGGTGATGGCCTTAGGGTCATTGAACCTCTGGATCCTAATGAAGGTCGAAGATACACATAACCCATCAGAGAAGAAGACCATGCATATGAGCTAGAGAATATATATAAATTGACAATGAGACAACATGATTACATTAACCCTACAACAGATGGCAATTTAAGCTAGAGAAGTGACAGTGCATGCTCATCGAGCTCAGAAGAAGCACTGGAGAATTGGCAGAACAAAATGTATGAAGTCTCTGCACGGAGGTTTGCTAGATTGACCAGGGAAGTTGGATGGATTGGCATAGAAGTAAGAAATCTACCCACATTTGATGGTTTAAATCAACTAGAAACATTCTTATCAAATTTTGAAGAAATTTTACTAGTACAATAGAGATTGTTGGCACTAGATGAGGATTTGAAAGAAACTCCAGCAAGATGGTGGGGGACACATAAAAAGAACATCGTGGATTGGATGCAATGTCACACTTTGATGGCAGTGCATTTCTCAAAACAAGTAGAAGGATGTGAAGTTCGATACACAGGTCAAATATGTCCAAAGGACCATGTGCGAGCTTGTGAGGAGGCTTGGAGCATCATTCCTCAAGAACAATGGGTGCATAAGTTCATCAACACTTTGGAAACAACGCCTATCAATTGGTATCTTCAAGCAAAACTGGACCTCACCATTTTAGATTGGTACGATGTGACTCAAAAACTTGTAGCTACATTTTCATTTGAAATCCAGTACCCTTCAATAGATCAAGCTCTACAAGTTGTAAGACAAAAAGTCTTTGAGGAGGCACCTAGACTCCCTGTTGAGAAAGAATAGGATGAATGGACTGAACCTCTTCATAAATTGCAAGGATGTTACAATATCAATGTTGATGAAGATGGTGACCCTAGAAATGTGAACATCGCAGAAACAGAAGGACAGAGAGATGTAGAAGGACCAGGATTCGAACTACCTTTCATATGACAATCTATCAAAATCAAGAAAGTTAATATTGGAACAGACAAAGCACCTAATCTTGCTAATGTTGGAGATTACTGGGATGATGCCACCATTGATAAGATCACAGAACTACTGCATGAATATCAGGACTTGTTCCCAACCAAGTTCACTAATATGAAGGGAATTAAGGGGCCCATGGGAGAGATGAAGATCCCCTTGAAGCCATATGCCAGGCCAGTTAAGCAAAGACCCTACAGATTGAATCCCAAATATAAGCAGAAAGTGAAGATTGAACTAGATAGGATGTTGGAAGAAACAATCATAGAACCTGTGGAAGAGTTTGAATGGATTAACCCTATGGTGTTATAAGATAAGAAGACATGAGAGATCAGGATCTGTGTAGATCTTAGGAAGATGAATGATGCATGTTTGCATGACCCATTCCCTACACCGTTTACAGACGAAGTGTTAGATAATGTAGGAGGTAAGAAAGTTTACTCCTTCACATATGGATTTTCAGGTTATCACGAGATCAGGATTGCCAAGGAAGATCACCACAAGACCACATTTGCAATAGAATGGGGATCCTACTAGTACACAATGATGCCTTTTGGATTGAAGAATTCACCAACCATCTTTTCTAGGGTGGTGGTCAAAGCATTCAAGGAGTTTTTACATAAATTTTTGGAAGCTTATTTCGATTATTGGACTATTTTTATCTTATTACAAAACCATATTGAATGTTTAAGACTAATGTTGGATAAGTGCAGGTAATGTCAGATTGCCCTGAACCTGAAGAAGTGCATCTTATTTTCACCCTTTGGAGTACTGCTAGGGAATATTGTGTGTAAGCAGGTGTTGCTGGTAGATCCATCCAAGATTTCCATTATTGTTGATCCACCCCCCCCCCCTTACCTCACTCATAAAACTGTGCATTGCATTGGGACATACTAGATACTACAGGAAGTTCATTAAGGTCTATGTACAGATTACAACACCTATGGAAAAGTTGTTAAAGAAATATTGTCAATTTCAATGGATAGCAGAATGTCAGCAGAGCTTTGACACACTGAAACAGAAAATGGTTACTACGCCTATTCTGGTTTTCCCAAATTGGAGAAGGGAATTTCATGTGCATGTCGATGCTTCATCTATTGCACTAGGAGAATTGTTAGCACAACCAGGAGCAAGAGATATTGACCATTTGTTATCCTTTTCTAGCAGGAAGCTATCTACAGATGAGATAAACTACACTACCACCGAGAGAGAAGGTTTAGCCATGGTGTACACACTGTAGAATTTTTAACATTACTTGTTGGGAGGACATTTTAAGATGTTCATTGATCACTCTGTGTTGAAATACCTAGTCAACAAGCTAGTGTTGGGGGGAAGGGGACAAAGATGGTTATTGTTATTCCAGGAACATGATTTTGAGATTGTGGTCAAGCCAGGGAGAATGAACAAGGGACTTGACCACTTGTCTAGGTTGGAGCATGGAGAGGAACCTACTAGTTTGGAGGATACACTACTAGATGCATAGTTGCTGACCATCAGAAGGGTTGATGATCACTTCGCCGAGATAGTCCAGTTCCTATCAACAAGAATGGCTCCTCATGAATATACAATCATCCAGAAGAAACAGATGGTAGTTCGCGCTGCATATTTTTCACTTATATCTAGACAACTATACAATATGGGACCTGATGAGATCCTGAGGAGATGTGTTATGGAGGAAGAGACTCCATTGATTCTGGAAGAAGCACATGAAGGCATCACGGGAGGACACTACGCAGGGAAAGCAACAACACAAAAGGTTCCTAGAGTTGGCTTCTGGTGGACTACCTTACATAAAATGCTAAAGAATATTATAAATCCTGCGATGTATGCCAAATAATTGGGAAACCTTCCCGAAGAGATGAGATGCCTTTAGCACCATAGTTGAACTTACATGCATTTGAGAAATGGGCCATTGATTTCATGGGACCTATTAACCCATCAGGAAAGCACACAAGAGCTAGATACATCATCACTGTGACAAAATATTTGACCAGATGGGAAGAAGCAAGAGAAGTTAAGGAGTGTAGTGCAACTACAACTGAACGATTTATATTTGATGATATCATAACCAGGTTTGGATGCCCGAAGACCCTGATGAGAGATAAAGGTACACACTTTATTAACAAGAATATCGAAGCTTTGACACATAAATTTGAAGTCCAACATCAGAAGAGTGCCCCCTACCATCCACAAGCGAATGGGACAGTCAAAGCTTTCAACAAGATATTAGAGACATCACTGACGAAGATTTGCAGTGTGAACAGGGACCACTGGGATTTGAGAGTACCAACAATACTATGGGCATATAGAACTACTTGCAAGAAGTTGACAATGCAGACTCCCTTTGAGTTGGTTTATGGTCTAGAAGTAGTTGTCCCTATCGAATATTTGGTTCCTAGTCTCAGAATTGCAACATTCACAGATATAGATGACACTGGCGTTGTTCAAGAGAGGCGTGTGTAGTTGGTAGAACTAGAAGAAGACCGATTTATTGTAGGATTCCATCAACAGGTATAGAAGGAACGAGAAAAGTCCTACCATGACAGACATATCAAGAAGAAATCCTTTAAGCAAGGAGATCTGGTATTGGTATATGACAGAAAGTTCATGAAGCATCCAGGGAAGTTCAAAACACATTGGCTTGGACCATTTGAGGTCAGATGTGTTACAGAAGGAGGAGCTACATAGCTAAAGACACTGAATGGAGAATGGAAGGAAGGTTTAGTGAACATGAGCTGGTTGAAATTGTACCATGATAACCAGTTGCCTCACAGCTCTCAGTAAAAGCATGAGAAAAAGGGTCTAGGTACCAAGTGCAGTTGAAACCGGGTACCAGACACAGAAGAGACAATCTTCACAAAGAAGGGAGGGACAGAGAAGAAAGCACAAGTTGCCCTGCACAGTCTGAAGACGAAGAAATACAGAAGGTCTAGACCTGAAGTGCCTCGGGACGAGTCACATGTGAGTGTTGGGGGGATGTTGTCCCTTGGTTATGGAAGGTTGTGAATATTAAGGAAAGAAGCATGAAGTGCAAGCTGTGTGGAAGATAAGTTGATTGAGATTGGGTCGAAGTGGCCAAAAGAGCAGAAACGAAAGAGTGAAGTAAGAGAAAACAAGTCGTTGGACAGGGAGATCGAGGAAGACAAATCAACAAGGAAGATGGATTGTAGAAAACTTAGCAAGCGGAAAAAGCCACCAATGGATGCTTTGGAGCACCTTGCGGAAAATAAGGAAAGACAGGCTAGAAAATCCCTGAAAACATGGGTCAAGTTGACCTAGGATTTTAGACACCTAGGGTTTTGGTATTTAGGGTTTTGACACCTAGGTTTCGGCCTAAGGTTGTTCGAGATCCATTGTAATGTATAAATAAAGGTCAAGAGGACTTGGGAGGGGTTTGATTATGTTATGATAAGTGATTGTTGTTATCGTTGAGAGAGAAGTATTGTGTGGTGAGAGAAGTATGTGTTGTAATATCTTCAGTTGGGTGTGAAGATCAACCCTACTGCTGGGTGCATAGGGAGGGGAGAGAAGAAGGGAAAGAAAGAAAGATCTGCAAGCTAAGAGTGCAGATAGAAATGTATGATTTCATATAATATATTATAAAGTGGAGTTCTGTGGACGTAGCCCTAGAGAGAGGGTTAACCACATATATCTTGGCGTTATGTGTGATTGTTGTTGATTATCTCTGTCATTTGATATGTTGTTATAGTGTTGTTTTGTTAGATATGTGATATATTGGATGAAGTAGGATTAAGTCAGAAAAGAATAACTAGATCTGGGTGTGTGAGTTTCCCTAGATCCACTTTTCATTTCCTCTGGTTGTAGACACTTGTGCCCTGCAACCCCCTATCGCTACTTCGAGTGAGACTTCATATGCTTCGCAGGTGTTGCCGAAAGGGCCAATAGTTAGGGCTTGTTGGTGTGTTGTTAGAGTTGAACCATGGGTTTTCCCTTGTGCCAACAATAAACAATCAACAGACACTTTCATCTAAAAGACATTGGGCCCAATTCAACCACACACAGGTTCCTTTTAAAAAAAACAAAGGATAGACTTAAGAGCACGCTCGATGAGACAACCATATACACAGGTCTTCAATCATATCATTGACATAATATTTATTAGACAACAACATTCAACCCCAAAAACATAACCCCAAGCTTGATCTCTGTGTGAATTAATATCTTTATACTTATTTCTAAAACAATCATAGTATGCACGATTATTCCCATCAGATGTATGAAGAGAACATAACTAAATTGACACACATGAATATCTGTTAAACTTTGACAAAACCATGATTGGGCTTGGTGAAACAATCACTCACATAGGTGTCTTCTTATCTTTAAATGCAATCACAATCATCTTGGGATTAAACACAATAAGAGAGACCATAATCGATTAGAAGGATAGCCCTTGTTTGTAGGTAACCATACTTCTCTTTTCTGTTCAAACGAATTCATCACAGAGAGGACACACAAATATTCGACTAAGCGATAATTTTTGAAGCGATGGAGTCCATGCCTTTAAAAATTGCACAATCATTAAACCCAAAATCTTGACAATCCCTAGGAGGTGCCCGAGGAAGGTAGAAGCAAGTCAAAATCCAAATCGGGCTCTTTAGAAATTAAATGCAGAGAGGCAACAAAAACCTACTTGTCTTTAAAAAAATAGAGAGATAATGGTATTTTATATCCTTATATCCATTTACCATCGAGTAACAACCACATGCCTCAAATATAATATTGAAAAATAAAAAGCGGAGAGCTATGCTCTTTTAAAAAAAAAACACAGTCCTTCAACTTATAACTCCAAGCTCTTGATAGAACCATAAGTGAATGCTCGAGTGGAAAATAAAGAAATTCGAGCTAACCAATACAGACACACATATATGCCTCTAAAACCTTTTTTTTGCAGAGAGGAACGAGGGTTAATTTAAAAATGAAGGGTACTCACAAACACAGAGAGACCATGTCTCTTTCCAACACCTAGGAGGTCGATAAATCTCGAAAAAAATTAACAGTGAGGCCACACAACATAACAATCGTTATTATAGCAGAGATGAGAGGAGCGGGTGTGGAAACTCTTCATGAAAAGAAGTCCAGAACGCAACTCGTATCCATCAATACATACACAGGCCTCTATTAGACATTCTGGGCCAACCTGCAAGATGGACTGTGAAAATATTTTAGTGAAATGACATTCAAGAAAGAGTCATCAAATAATAGCTCGAGGATTATACAAAAGAATCACATCACCATCGACTGACGCATTGCAACTTGGATAAAGAATCATAACGACGACCGAGAGAAAAATAGAGTTGACAACAACTGATACACAGAATGGTGTTTAAAACCCCTCAACCATAAAAAACAAAGATCGTTGCACCACTGTTACAATTATTTCATAGAGAACCATCATAAAAAATCAAGTTGACCAAGGAAATAACCAATGCACAAACTTTATAATCAATAACACCCATTACTTCGCTTACAAATGCCAACATTTTGCAGTAATCACAGAGAACCCAGAACACAATATTTACACTCAGTAAAAAAACTCAAGAAAACATAAAACCCATGCAATCTTGAGCCACGATTTGATTCATAATAAAAAGAGTCCACTGTGGGTGAAAAGCTAAGAGCCATACCTGTGAGAAAATCGCTTCAATGACGAACCGGTCGATTTTTCCCATTCCAATCCTGAAAACGTGGAGCTTCCACAACCAACAGAGAAATAATGCAACTATGTTAGGGTGACGGGCTCAAGGGAGGTTTGGAGTGACGTGAAGTAAATGCACGTTTCTTCCTCACCTAGCCCTATTCAATTCCATGTACGATCCAGTCCACATCCACCATTAAAATCAAACCATAACCAATGCATAATTCAATGCCATATCATTTGTAAAGATCTGATACCATATCTATTTTATAGTGCATCATTTGAGACATATACGTTAACCTTATTCCATAACTTCAACAATAATCATATTTTAATGTTACCATATGTGCCTTCGTTAAACTCTTTAATAAAAATTTCATAATCCTTTAACCAAAACACATAGTATAATAGCTAGGTCCACCATTTCACAAAGGTTTATACATAATCTTTTTTCCATAGCTTTAGAACTTGTCCATAGTTTTTCCCTTTTGCTTTGATCAAGTTCCCATTTATTATCTTTTGCATAATCATATATGGATAAGTAATCAATGTTATAACATATCACATCATAGCACCTGTAACAATATAATTCT
>JZKD02S1954347.1:5235-16485 GCA_000966675.3 Picea glauca | reverse complement strand
AATGCTCATCTATTGTATTATATAAAATAAAATGTTGGGGTACATGGATGGTATTGTTGATAGATGCACATGTTAGCATATTGGTAGATGCACATGGTTGGCATATAGGTAGATGCACATGGTTGGCATATAGGTAGATGCACATGGTTGGCATATTGGTAGATGCACATGTTGGAATATTGATAGAGGTTAATGCATGGATCATCATTGAAAGAGAAGATAAGGGGAGACATACCTATAGGGGGAGTCATTCTTCTTCCCATGATTCTAGGAGGAGATATTTATCAGATGCATACCTAGAAAAGAGCCCTATATTTGAAGAAAGACCAAAGAGGCATAGTTCCAAGGAGAGCAATGGTCATAGCGAGAGTATGAGCGATATATCTTCAGCAATACATCAGAGTGATATCCATTGTTCAAAATGGGAGAGATTATTTAGAAGAAGATCAAAGGCATTCAAGTAGGGGGAGCAGCCCCAAGAGGAGAATGGCCATTTTCCATTGATGTCAAAGGGGGAGAGTTAATCACATTGATGTGATTGATGTTTATTGATGGGGAGAGATAGTCACATTCACTATTGATGTAGAGCATGCATTATCTACATGTTGACATCAATAATTGGTAATTGGTGTTGACATCAATGTTGATATTGCCATCAATGCCAAAGGGGGAGATCATTGGATCATGTTGTCATTGATGCCAATAGTTTGATTGATTGATGTCAAGGGATTGATTGATTAATGATTGATGAACAATGTATATGTATTGTCCTTGATGAGAATGATAGATGTCAAAGTGGAAACCATTTGATAAAGATGGATCATTGATATGATGCATAGTCCTTGATGAGAATGATAGATGTCAAAGTGGAAACCAATTGATAAACATGGATCATTGATATGATGCATAGATGAAGATGGATCAATGAGTTGTCATTGATACATAATGATGCATAGTTTGTTTGTTGAAAATATGACTCATTATTGTCTTATCATGATTGATAAGGTGCACAAATGGATGAAATCCAAAGTGGTCGCCTTATGGTGAAAAGCCTCACAAGAAGATGCTTTGTGGATTGAGTTATCCTAAAAGAATGGTTGGAGGACCCATGCTTGTATGTGGAATAATGAGATGAAGATCAAGGAAATTGTTGGTGAAACTATCCTAGATGGATAGAGCTTGTCATGCCATTTCCGGTGGTATGTGGATTGTCACATAACTCCTCACGGTTTGAGAGTTATGGCCTTATGAAGTTGGAGGACCCCGATATGAAGGCTTGAAGCCCCTAAGGTCAAAGAAGTCAAAGTGGCCTAAAATAAGAAATCATTATTTAAATGATAAAATAAAAGTGACAAAGTCAAGGTGGATTATTTAAATAATAAAGAGAAGTGACAAAATCAAGAAGGAATATTTAAATGATAAATATTGGAGAACTTTCTATTTATGGAAAGTGGTTAACCCTAAAATAAGGAAAATAGGTTAAAGTGACCTAGAGGATGAAAGTAATTTTTGGTCACTGTAATTTCTTATTAACTAAACAATCAAGTGTTACATGAATTGTCAACCCAGGGAAGTCTGTTTATTTCAAAGGCAATCACACACTGTATATGCTCAATCTCAAAAGAAATCTAGAGTTGTAGTAAAAGTACATTAATCACACATTGCCCTGAACAAACTGAAGTTTCACTTTGAATTACAGAAAAGTAACCTACCTATTTCAGAGTTCAAAGTTAAGGAGATAATTATTAAAAGAATCCCGGATTACATTAAGAAACAATAACCTAGGAAAGAAATCTTTCAAGATACTGTAAAAGGAAAGACCAACTATTCTGCAACAGAGAACAGGACCCTATTCCCCAAGTAGGAATCTTCAAAACCTGTTTCCGACTATCACACTTTCATGAACTCATTACTAATCAAAATGATTAACATGTACTGAAGGCTAATTATCTCCTAACAAAGAACATGACCCTATTCCCCAAGCAGGAATCTTCAACACCTGTCTCTGATTATCACACTTTCATAAATTCATCAAACAAAAAACAGTTACCCAAGCATGAATTATATGAAAACAATGTAACAATCAGTAAAGCAGAGTTTCAGTAAAACAGAGTTTAGTAAAGTAGAGTTTTAGCAAAATATAATTTAATCAAGGCGTGAACAGAAATAACACTAACACACTACAGAACTAATGGGTGAATCTTGTGAAGAAGGTGGGCCCTCCCTTCTCACAAGATTCCCCAGAAACGAAAGGAACTAAGAAGGAATGATCAGAATAATCTTTTATTCATCTATTAATTGTATCATGTTACAATGTATAAAGTGAACACACCCTTCTCTCCAATTCCTTTCTAGCCAAAAAAAAGGATCCTTTCTAATGATGATTTCCCCTTATTTAAAGAGGAGAATCCCCTCAATACAATTGATCATCAAATTACATGTGCACATATGAATCCTATTCTTAGTCGGATATTCTATACTGGAATAGGATATCTTGATCTCCCGTAATAGAATGCTATTACAATAGTTGGACTGTTGCGGCCGATGTAACAACTTCTTTATTTATCTTGTTACTGTTGTTGTATACTGTTTCAGCATCGCAAATCACAGACTGTTTTAGCAATGGGATTTGCGTTCTGTCTGTTTCAGCAACGTGGTCTCAAGCAACGGTGATGGTTATGCTGGCTTAAGGTGTGGCTGTTCTGGCCAGTGTAACGACTCCTCTTACTGTTGTGTGAATTTTTGTTTCAGCATTGTAGACCACAGACTATTTCAGCAATGGGGTTTACGTGCTTTTGACTGTTTCAGCAACGGGCCTTCAAGCAGCAACAATAATCTACAGTTCGAACTGTTTCAGCACTATATATTTCTGATCGATGGTTAAGTATGAGAGTAATGTAAAATTACATGTAAAACAAATTAAACATNCAGGACCCTATTCCCCAAGTAGGAATCTTCAAAACCTGTTTCCGACTATCACACTTTCATGAACTCATTACTAATCAAAATGATTAACATGTACTGAAGGCTAATTATCTCCTAATAGAGAACATGACCCTATTCCCCAAGCAGGAATCTTCAACACCTGTCTCTGATTATCACACTTTCATAAGTTCATCAGACAGAAAACAGTTACCCAAGCATGAATTATATGAAAACAATGTAACAATCAGTAAAGCAGAGTTTCAGTAAAACAAAGTTTAGTAAAGTAGAGTTTTAGCAAAATAGAATTTAATCAAGGTGTGAACAGAAATAACACTAACACACTACAGAACTAATGGGTGAATCTTGTGAAGAAGGTGGGCCCTCCCTTCTCACAAGATTCCCCAGAAATGAAAGGAACTAAGAAGGAATGATCAGAATAATCTTTTATTCATCTGTTAACTGTATCATGTTACAATGTAT
This sequence comes from Picea glauca, assembly GCA_000966675.3. Taxonomy (NCBI): domain Eukaryota; kingdom Viridiplantae; phylum Streptophyta; class Pinopsida; order Pinales; family Pinaceae; genus Picea; species Picea glauca. Next base: position 13,080 of record JZKD02S1954347.1, on the reverse strand, counting down.
AAAGTGAACACGCCCTTCTCTTCAATTCCTTTCTAGCCAAAAAAAAGGATCCTTTCTAATGATGATTTCCCCTTATTTAAAGAGGAGAATCCCCTCAATACAATTGATCATCAAATTACATGTGCACATACGAATCCTATTCTTAGTCGGATCTTCTATACTGGAATAGGATATCTTGATCTCCCGTAATAGAATGCTATTACAATAGTTGGACTGTTGCGGCCGATGTAACAACTTCTTTATTTATCTTGTTACTGTTGTTGTATATTGTTTCAACATCGCAAATCACAGACTGTTTTAGCAATGGGATTTGCGTTCTGACTGTTTCAGCAACGTGGTCTCAAGCAACAGTGATGGTTATGCTGGCTTAAGGTGTGGCTGTTGTAGCCAGTGTAACGACTCCTCTTACTGTTGTGTGAATTTTTGTTTCAGCATTGCAGACCACAGACTATTTCAGCAATGGGGTTTACGTGCTTTTGACTGTTTCAGCAACGGGTCTTCAAGCAACAACAATAATCTATAGTTCGAACTGTTTCAGCATTATATATTTCTGATCGATGGTTAAGTATGAGAGTAATGTAAAATTACATGTAAAACAAATTAAACATATAGCAAAGAGAAGAGACATTATATACATTTGGAAAGATAGGGTAAGGTGATAATGTAAGCTTAAATGTGAGTGGAAAAAGGATGTAATGGTAGAAAAAAGTGTGAACAAAAAGGTACATTATAGGGTCCTAACATCCCCCCCAACTAAAAGGTTGCATGTTCTCAGACAACTTCAATCTGAATCAGAATCTGAATACCGACTCTGAGCGTGCAAATTACTTAAGCAGTAGCTATGGAAAGTGTTGTCTGTTGGAGCTTTGGATCCTTGAACACGTTGTAGCCTTTGCCAAGCTGTTGTTTCAGCCTTTTTGGGAAACTTATGATGAACTTGATATTTATCTGTTGGCATCCACATAATAGGAAAATGGAACTAATAACTTATCCAGCTTTCAACACATTGCTAAATGCATTTGATGTAGCTAGGTACCCGGGAGATTGTTGTCTCAAGATTGGTAGGACTAAAGGGATTGTGTTCCTATCTTTTCTCAGAAGATTGTTGCCAAAACATGTTATTTGCTTGTAGGGCAACGATCTCTATGGATTTAATAAACTGTTGACAATCCTAAAGTACTGTTGTCTGTAATTGTCGAATATATTGAATCATCCCTGGTTTCTTCAAAAACTGATAATACCCTGCAACAAAGGTGGCAACGTTCTGTGGTTCTGGCCATATCCAGAGGAGGCGGTTATCCTCGTTATGCTTGGCAACTAGGAAGTCATTCTTCCATGTAATCTGATTGTTAAGAAAGGAGGTGAGTGCCCAAATCTGGATATCACCGACAAGAGGGTTAAGGTTAAGCTGTCGATTCTCAGGGATCGCCTCGTTATGAAGATATACCTCACAGAGGAGGTGCTGATCAATAGTAGAAGCTTCTTTAAAGGTTCTAACAAAATTTGTTGGATTTAACACTGCATGGGGTCTACCTTCTTTGATTGATTTAATCTGAAAAAATGTAAGTCGTTCTATGAGGAAAAGAAAGTAATTGGAGGATGGTTTCCTTCCAGCCAACAATTTTTGTGCCAAGTCAAACATCAGGAGAAATTTTCCTTTTAGCTCTTTATTCTGCTTCTTATGGGCATGGGATTCTTGGCGTGTTTTCTCCAAAGCTTCCTATTTTGAATAGATGTGGTTTAGCCAAAGTAGTCTGTGCTCCTACAGGATTTTTTCCTGTGTAACAACAAACTCTTTTTTCCATTTGTCCATTATCGCCTGCTCATCCCATGGTTGAGTTTGTGTTTCAGCATCGCAAGTGATAGGCTGAGGTAAGGTCTGAGTGGATTTTTCCACAAGAGTATGGGTATTGATCTTGCTATGAGGGGTAGATTCATCAATAGGCAGTGTTTGTACAAATTTATTAATAAAAACAGGGGCTTCAGATGTGGAAGTTGTTGTAGGCTGGGGTTCATTTTGAATTTTTGAAGGTGTTGGTGATGAAAGTCACTCCTAGATTGCTTGCAGGAGCAGAGCCCGACACCCATCAGTTTATGTCACGGTTTGTGTATGGAAGAGGTGATCGAATGGAAGTAAACTCAGATGATATTGTTTCAACTCCGAAACTAGGCCCGACACGCATGGGTAGGTGAGGTCTTGGACATACTTCAGACAGTGAGTTGTAGTAAGAGTGAGTAGAGGGGAAGACTTATATCAGAGAGATGCAAAGGTCTGTTGTCAACATTAGGTTTCTAGCAAACTGTAGGAGAATGCATTTAAACGTGAGATCATCTTACATTCAAACGCAAAAAACCAGGGAATACAATAGTGTCACAATAAAACCTTTATCATAATGCAACTACAAGAATTCATGTGAATCAGTCAATCATGAACTCCCTCAGTATGAGATGAAAACTAGATGAAACANTAAGCTTAAATGTGAGTGGAAAAAGGATGTAATGGTAGAAAAAAGTGTGAACAAAAAGGTACATTATAGGGTCCTAACATCCCCCCCAACTAAAAGGTTGCATGTTCTCAGACAAATTCAATCTGAATCAGAATCTGAATACCGACTCTGAGAGTGCAAATTACTTAAGCAGTAGCTATGGAAAGTGTTGTCTGTTGGAGCTTTGGATCCTTGAACACGTTGTAGCCTTTGCCAAGCTGTTGTTTCAGCCTTTTTGGGAAACTTATTATGAACTTGATATTTATCTGTTGGCATCCACATAATAGGAAAATGGAACTAATAACTTATCCAGCTTTCAGCACATTGCTAAATGCATTTGATGTAGCTAGGTACCCGGGAGATTGTTGTCTCAAGATTGGTAGGACTAAAGGGATTGTGTTCTTGTCTTTTCTCAGAAGATTGTTGCCAAAACATGTTATTTGCTTGTAGGGCAACGATCTCTATGGATTTAATAAACTGTTGACAATCCTAAAGTACTGTTGTCTGTAATTGTCGAATATATTGAATCATCCCTGGTTTCTTCAAAAACTGATAATACCCTGCAACAAAGGTGGCAACGTTCTGTGGTTCTGGCCATATCCAGAGGAGGCGGTTATCCTCGTTATGCTTGGCAACTAGGAAGTCATTCTTCCATGTAATCTGATTGTTAAGAAAGGAGGTGAGTGCCCAAATCTGGATATCACCGACAAGAGGGTTAAGGTTAAGCTGTCGATTCTCAGGGATCGCCTCGTTATGAAGATATACCTCACAGAGGAGGTGCTGATCAATAGTAGAAGCTTCTTTAAAGGTTCTAACAAAATTTGTTGGATTTAACACTGCATGGGGTCTACCTTCTTTGATTGATTTAATCTGAAAAAATGTAAGTCGTTCTATGAGGAAAAGAAAGTAATTGGAGGATGGTTTCCTTCCAGCCAACAATTTTTGTGCCAAGTCAAACATCAGGAGAAATTTTCCTTTTAGCTCTTTATTCTGCTTCTTATGGGCATGGGATTCTTGGCGTGTTTTCTCCAAAGCTTCCTATTTTGAATAGATGTGGTTTAGCCAAAGTAGTCTGTGCTCCTACAGGATTTTTTCCTGTGTAACAACAAACTCTTTTTTCCATTTGTCCATTATCGCCTGCTCATCCCATGGTTGAGTTTGTGTTTCAGCATCGCAAGTGATAGGCTGAGGTAAGGTCTGAGTGGATTTTTCCACAAGAGTATGGGTATTGATCTTGCTATGAGGGGTAGATTCATCAATAGGCAGTGTTTGTACAAATTTATTAATAAAAACAGGGGCTTCAGATGTGGAAGTTGTTGTAGGCTGGGGTTCATTTTGAATTTTTGAAGGTGTTGGTGATGAAAGTCACTCCTAGATTGCTTGCAGGAGCAGAGCCCGACACCCATCAGTTTATGTCACGGTTTGTGTATGGAAGAGGTGATCGAATGGAAGTAAACTCAGATGATATTGTTTCAACTCCGAAACTAGGCCCGACACGCATGGGTAGGTGAGGTCTTGGACATACTTCAGACAGTGAGTTGTAGTAAGAGTGAGTAGAGGGGAAGACTTATATCAGAGAGATGCAAAGGTCTGTTGTCAACATTAGGTTTCTAGCAAACTGTAGGAGAATGCATTTAAACGTGAGATCATCTTACATTCAAACGCAAAAAACCAGGGAATACAATAGTGTCACAATAAAACCTTTATCATAATGCAACTACAAGAATTCATGTGAATCAGTCAATCATGAACTCCCTCAGTATGAGATGAAAACTAGATGAAACAGGGAAACTGTCTTTCATAAAACCAAAAATCTTACATACAAATGCATAACCAGAAAACTATAGCGTCTGTTAAAACATTACAATCGGGAGCCTCGCTCTACCATCGATCGATTACAAAATGCAAAGACTGAGTCTATATACTCAGGAAAATTCACCTCACAGAGGTGTGCCCAGTCACCCCAGGCTTGGTGTCTCTTCATTCAAACTCGTACTGATATTTTTCTTCAAGCGCCATCTTAATTACACATGGCTCCTGCAAGGAGGGTAGCTGAGCCATTAAGTGTTGGGCTAGCGTGCGCTGACCTCCTTTGGCTAATCGAGGACTGGGCATGGCCTCTTTGGAAAAAATGGTACACAAGCCCCCCTCGAGCAGACTGCTAGCTAGTCTCTCCATATCTTGCACTTAATGCATGAAGAGAGGTTTCAACCACTCTTTCTTACCTTTATTTACTTTAAGCGAAATCCAGGCTTGAGGTCGGATCAAATGGCGCCCGAAGAACGCGATGAACCTTTCGGCGACTGGACCTGACATCTTTGGCCCCCTTTGCACAGCTCTTTTACTTCCCAGGTGACCAAGGGTTGTGACCCTATGTTTACTCTCAAAGGAGCTTTTGGCATTCGTGGATAGGAAGGGGATGATCCCTGTCCCTTGAAATCGCGATGGGCGAAAAGGCAGGGAGCCTAATCGTGCGCCAGGTGTTCATTTTAGATGGATGGTTGAGACTGCCCCTCGATACTGTGGGCCCGACTTTGGGCGCTTTCGGGGTTCGGGGTTTTGAGATGTAGAATAACATAAAACCCTCACCCCTTGAACTCCCTAATGCCGAATCGCCGACGCGACTGGATCTCACGCCACATGTCTTTGGATGGACGGATGCTATCTTTCCTGTATGTATATAGATGCTACCTATCACGTAACTCTGCTAACCGCGATTTCCCGTCGACCGTCGATATGATTTTATAGATGAATCTAGGCCATTGACAACGTAATTTCACCCGCTTGCTCGATTGGAAGCCTTAGAACGAGAATTTTCCATGCTGCGCTCGGGCGCTTCTCGTGCAACTTGCAGACCCGAATACTCTTGTTCCTAGGACAATAAATGTCGCTAATAGAAGGTCCTACTGGTTCTTGTGTAACAACAAGGTTTTCTTCTTTGACTGCAAAATTCGTGGGTGCAGGGGAAACTCTAGGCATTGGAATTTGAGTTACTTTGTAGCCTGCTTGATAATAAATGTCCCCACATTGATTGCACATATACTTTCTACACTGATTCTCTTTTGCATTTTCCTTTGNCTCTCCATATCTTGCACTTAATGCATGAAGAGAGGTTTCAACCACTCTTTCTTACCTTTATTTACTTTAAGCGAAATCCAGGCTTGAGGTCGGATCAAATGGCGCCCGAAGAACGCGATGAACCTTTCGGCGACTGGACCTGACATCTTTGGCCCCCTTTGCACAGCTCTTTTACTTCCCAGGTGACCAAGGGTTGTGACCCTATGTTTACTCTCAAAGGAGCTTTTGGCATTCGTGGATAGGAAGGGGATGATCCCTGTCCCTTGAAATCGCGATGGGCGAAAAGGCAGGGAGCCTAATCGTGCGCCAGGTGTTCATTTTAGATGGATGGTTGAGACTGCCCCTCGATACTGTGGGCCCGACTTTGGGCGCTTTCGGGGTTCGGGGTTTTGAGATGTAGAATAACATAAAACCCTCACCCCTTGAACTCCCTAATGCCGAATCGCCGACGCGACTGGATCTCATGCCACGTGTCTTTGGATGGACGGATGCTATCTTTCCTGTATGTATATAGATGCTACCTATCACGCAACTCTGCTAACCACGATTTCCCGTCGACCGTCGATATGCTTTTATAGATGAATCTAGGCCATTGACAACGCAATTTCACCCGCTTGCTCGATTGGAAGCCTTAGAACGAGAATTTTCCATGCTGCGCTCGGGCGCTTCTCGTGCAACTTGCAGACCCGAATACTCTTGTGCCTAGGACAAGAAATGTCGCTAATAGAAGGTCCTACTGGTTCTTGTGTAACAACAAGGTTTTCTTCTATGACTGCAAAATTTGTGGGTGCAGGGGAAACTCTAGGCATTGGAATTTGAGTTACTTTGTAGACTGCTTGATAATAAATGTCCCCCCATTGATTGCACATATACTTTCTACCCTGATTCTCTTTTTCATTTTCCTTTGTCATGGTTGCTATGCGAGCTAGGGTATACAATTTAAGTTCCTTATTGTAGGCTTCCTTTACCATTACGAGCTCTTGCTTGTAGGCTTCCAGTTCAGACCTTAGGAACTCATTTTCTTGTAAGACATAGGTCATTGTTGGTTCTGGTTGTTGATATTTCATGGGTATATTAAGAGGGGTGACTGGTTCTTGTGTAACAGTCACAACCGCACTAGCTGGTTCTTTTGGAACAGCTACATGATCAACTGATTCTTGTATTTCAGCTTCTTGATGTAGAGAAAGTAGTGTTGCGGCACCCTGGGCATCTGATTCCTGTATTTTGGTAACAATATCAGCAGCTGGTTCTTGTGTTTCAGCTGTAGCTGGTTCTTGTGTAATAGCTATAGCTGGTTCTTGTGTTTCAACTACTGAATGAGTAGTTGGTTCTTGTGTTTCAACTACTGAATGAGTAGTTGGTTCTTGTGTTTCAGCCACTGGATGAGTAGTTGGTTCTTGTGTTTCAGCTACTGAATGAGTAGCTGGTTCTTGTGTTTCAGCTACTGAATGAGTAGTTGGTTCTTGTGTTTCAGCTACTTGATTTAAAAAGGATGCTGTCTCAGTCCACTGGGCCTCTGATTCTTGTGTTTCGGTGCCCATGGGTGGAATAGGTAAAAATTCCAGAATTTGGGAGGGTGGAGGTGTACGGGGTTTTAGCCAAATGGGTTGGGGGTTTAGGGCAGTGGCAGTAGTGGCTTCTCTTTTTGAGGTCCTTGTTTGTTTTCTTTGTAAAAAGGAAGGAAAAGGAGGAATTTGCTTCTTTCGTTTGCATGAGGGTTTTTCCTCGGTGATGGGGCAGGGAGAGTTGTCTGGTTCAGAATCATCATTGAGGATATGAACGGTAGGAGTGGATGATTCTAGTAAGATGTGGGACAGGATTGGTATGGTAGGAAGGTTAATTGGATTAATTGGGTCTGTAGGCAGACTGTTAGGTACTTCCAGAGGATCTGGAAGGTTTTGTGGTTGTTGTTCCTGAAGATTTTCAAGATGTTCAACATCTTATTGAGGGTCTATGGGTGGGTTGTTTAGTAGAGGATTTTGTTGGGAAAAACCCTTTTGGATGAGTAGTTGAGTGAGACGGTGATGGGTGAGGGAAAGGGCGGGATTTTTAGCCTTTTTACAGTAGTGCGACATATTTCTAAGACATCCGAGCAGATTGTTATGAACATAAAATATACATAAATAGATACTCATAACATAATAATAGTTAATAAATAATAATTAATAATAATGAAAGGTCATGTCTCAAAGGACATGACTATTGGTAAAGGGCACCCCTGCGTGGGTATATAAACATGCCCTCATTTCTCAATTGTAATCATCTCATATATTATATCTTA
>JZKD02S1954336.1:0-66606 GCA_000966675.3 Picea glauca | reverse complement strand
ACCATGTTAATGAGCTGTCCATGCAAACATTGATGATGCTTTTATATTTATAATAGATTATTTTATGTAGATGAATATAAACATAATATATTTGAAGCCATGTTAATGAGCTGTCCATGCATACACCAAAGATGCTTTTATATTTATAATAGATTATTTTATGTAAATGAATTTATTTATTTTATCTCGATGCATTATGTTATTATGTTGTTAAATCTTAATAAAAACTTTTTATAATAAAAAATATAAAATAACATCTTTGTATTAAAAAGTTATACAATTTTATATAAAATTGATGATTTGTTTTCTTTTGAATGTTCTGTTTTTTAAATTGTATTTTTTAATATAGAAATGGATTCAGATTGTTAAAAATCCAATAAAACACTGAAATTATTAAACCTAATCTTATCACTTCACATTTATTTTATTTAATATGATTAAAAAATTAATTCTCTGACCATTGATTGACATGGTAACTCATTAAAAAGAATTAATACACATAAAACTCTTCACTGCCATGTTCCATTGGAATTAATTCTATAGATACCAGGTGTCATTTTGGACAGCTTTTTATGAATGTGAAGCTTGCCTCTATGGTGATACCACTTCCAGCGTTTCAATTAACGCATACATGAAACTAACGGGTGGTTAAACTGGATGCATGTTGAATGCTAGGTTTGGGCGGCCTTTCAAATTTATCCGGGACAGCGGTACGACAATTATTAAGGTAATAACGTTTTGAAGTTTAGAATTTTTTTTCCTTTAACAGATTCGATTGGGTGTATATCTATCATAATCATGATTTCTCTTTTTATCTGCAGAAAAGTTTTGAAGTTTAGATTTTTTTTCTTAACAGATTCGACTGGGTATATATTTATCACTCTTTTTATTTGCAGGAAAGAATCATATACCTCAGCCATCGCCTGTTTAATGTTTTGGTTTCTGTGCATTTTATAGTTCAGCGGCCATAGCTTAAAAATTTCTATAATATATAGATCAGTTTATATATATGATAAGTTTATTTATTTAATATATTTAATTTTTTAATATATATTATTTATATATCATGTAATTACATTATTGTTATATTTATTTTTTTATTATTTATTTTTATAGGTCTCCTAAATGAGTTTGTTAATATGTTAAATTTAAATTGATATATGTAGATTATTTAAATTGATCATTTTTAAAATGAAAGAACTAAGAAAGAGTTTCAGATTTTTAAATTAATTATGGATTCTAGTAACATAAATGAAAAAACCAAGAAAGCTCACCAAATTGTTAGGAATTTTACAGTCCAAATTTTTGGGCATTCACTAGTCATCAGTTGCTAGTTGTGTTAATATATTAGCACAGCAGCTAAATAACTGCTGGTGAACTTAGAAAAATTGATAAGATGAAACGAATCTTTAAGAGAATATATTAAATTTTATTATTGATTAACAAATAAATGGTTGGGTTTCATTTATCTGGTGTTAATATTTTAATTTCTGTTAATCACTTAAATGAAAATCAGTTAGCTATTAAAATAATTTTTAAATATGATTAGGTAAATGTAAAAAAGTAAACACATAAACTAATGTCTTTATAATAGCTAGGAAGTTAATGATTGAAATCACAGCCATTTATTTTGTGTGACTACTAAGAAGATTCCAGTCATATTTAATCTTGTCCATAGAAAACTTATAAAGCACTAAACCCCTATTAAATCTGCCCATTATCAATAGGTGTAGCCTTTCGGCATAATAATTAACCACTCAAATCTACATATCCAATAATTAAAAAAAAAAAATTAAAATAAATCCATAACTTTAATTGCTACAATGTACAGGTCGATTACAGATTATAATGCCACCAAAAGTCACGGTACAGGTATCATTGCCGACTTTCTTTCTTATCTTGACCTTAATATGAATTGATCGAATCCACCTGGTAATGTTGACAGCGATGAATACCAGTTTGTGTAATAGTTATTCCCTGGTAGGAACTAGTGCCCTACGAACCTCCAACAACCATGCTTACTCACAAGATAGATTTGACATTGTTCTACTAGAATCAATCCTAGGCACCCAAACGTAGGGTTCTCTTCAGTACCTGAGGTTTTTTTTTACTACTATGCATGTTCTACCAATCAATGCTAGGCACCCAAATGTAGGGTTCTCTTCAGTACCTGAGGTTTTTTTTAACTACTATGCATGTTCTACCAAAATCAATCCTGGGCGCCTAAATTTCAACCCAGGGTTCTCTTCGGTACTTGAGTTTTTAGACTACTAATGCATGAGTTCTTAAGACTACTAATGTATGTGGAACTACATACATTCTCCTTCCTAATCAATTCTGAAACCCTAATCCTAATCTTGCGTTAACCTACCTTATAAAATGGTTAATGCTCTGCGAATTTGAGGGTTGCATCTGGTAATCTTAGATCTCCACGAATTCGAAGACTGTGAATCCGAGGGGCGCGTCTGAAGTCCACACATCTGAAGTCTGAAAATATATTTTTTCGGATAATTGCAAGAGCTTTATTCCTACAACCATTGATGTCATGGAATACCATTACATGGACAGTTTGATTTGCTTAGTCATTGGAATTGGTAACTAGGGTCTCTCCTCATTACTTGGATGGTAAATGCGTTCCTGCATAACTTAGATGATAAGGAAATGGCTGTGATGACGTGGTTGCTTCAGACCGCACCATGGAAGTAAAAGGAAATGGCTATACTAACCAGAAGTACATGCACAGATCGTTGTTTTCAGCAGATCCACGCACACAGCGCCATATTCCGCGACATTGGATCGTACTAAGAGACCACTCCAGGGCTATTCAGCAGATCCATGGCCAGGTTTGTTGGAGATGTTGTGGAAGCTTAGATATGCGTTCAGTAATTTATTAGGTTAAATATTTTCGAAGCACGGTAAGATCTCATGCGTTGGTGGTGGAGATTGTCAACACATTTAAATTTTTTAACCGCGAGATCTTCGATAAATTTCAGATGTACATTAGTTGGGTTTCCTGCAGAATTATCATAGAGGTGATTCCCACACTACACTTGGATATTGAGGTTCTACACTAGAGAGAATTGTGTTTTAATCTTGTATATGTTCTTGGACTTTTGGGTAGAGCTTTGATTTCCGACCATTTCGTATGTATCGGCTTTGTTGGCTCCGGTGAAGCTAAAAATGTAAATGGATAGAAGAAGTGGTGGGAAACACAAGATTCAAAAAAGGGATAAGTTAGTGTGTTAATTACATAACTTCTTATTTTTCTTGATGGATTATGAGTTTCAATTGGTTGATTACTTCAAAGACACCTTGCCTGCTTTTTCATCTTTGTTTCCACATTAGGAGGACAACAACAAGGCTCAACAAGGAATAGATGACGACAGAAAGCCACATTCAACCAAGGGACTGCATGGCCACAACAACGCACAGTTATAACACACATGGCATAAACAATTACGGGATGTTCAGGCTTCACAGAAGACGCGGGTCAGTCCACGGGTTCTCACTGGGTTCATGAATCACGTAGGTCAACTTCACGGATCTGATTTTCAGAGGTTTGGGCTATGCAGAGGTCGTAGAGACAAAACAGGTTCTCGTGAAGGATTCCAGTGAACTCTGGCGGAGTATAGAAAAATGGGCACATGAACCCCCAAAACCGCTAACTTCTTCAGCTTTAACTCCATGCATCAAGGTCGACACATGTCTTCCTGGAGCTGCATGCACTCCATTTTGCATACATTCCTTTCCCAGGAACTTAGGATAACACTCATCAATTGTCCACCTTAGCCTTTTAGGAAATAATAATAAATTATTATCCCCTTTAGAGGTAAGCCCCCTAGCTTAGCCCCTAGGCCTAACAGTTAGCCTCCTCCCTTACCTAACCTTGTGGAAACTTAGTCCCCCATCACTCTTTCTTCGTGGTTAGTTTACACGCAGCGATGTATTTATATTAACAAAGTGCATAATTACATGTACAAAACAGGCTCCTGGCCTTTAACACTTAGGCTCTCCGGCCTACTTGCACATAAGCTTACCAGTTTACAATTGCTCGACTCACCAGCGTACAAAACATGTTTACAATACATAGATAGAACTGGGGCTTGTCCTTGGGGTATTACAATCCCCTCCCCTTATTTTTTCACTATCCTCAGTGCAACTTACTTACATAGCATCAGTAGGATTTCCAACATCTTCAAAAATATGTGGGTATTCTACCCGCATAGCATCCTCATGCTCTCATGTCGCGTCTTCAAGACCGTATCAGGTCCACTGGACCTTTACAAGCCCTATGGCTCGATTCCGGAGCTGCTTTCTTTTCCGATCCAATATGCGCATCGGATGCACTTGCAAGACGCCTTACTTAGCTCCTAATTAGGATGTTCCTGAGTGCCAAGATGTTACTTTGGCCATGTTACGAAGCTCGAGAGGAGTAGCAGTGTCGTAAAACCACGACAAAAGTGTTATTGAACTACAGACTAATGTCGGCCTTAGGATTTGTTTGGGAAAAAGAGAATCCTTTACGACCGTCAGATCTGGAGAAGGTTGTCAAGCCTATGTGCGACACTCTCTCCAGGTGAGCAAGGTGGTTGTGGTTGAAGAGGCAGGTTGTCAGGCCTGTGGGCAACTCTATCCAGGTGAGACAGTGTGTTGTGGAAGTGAGTTCTCCTAGAAGGGGTCCCGTAGCTGCTACAGAGCTTTAAGAATTCCGGTCCTGCCTATTGCTGAATCCCAAGGCAAGTGATCAGAATCTGGACTAGGGGTCAAAATTTAGCCCAAAAATCAAAGTGTTTGGAATCACTTCAAAATGGACATGTGCATAGGCCTCGTTCTCACGAACCCAATGCACTTCGAACGGGTTCAAACAGACATCAGTTGAATGAGATATCACATTTTGTTTGATTTGTCAAACAGGCAAAAAAATTGTTGACTGTACAATCCGTACAGGCTGATGTGGTAGGGTACGGACCTACACGTGTCAGCTAAGTTGGAAAAGATGACGTGGCAAGTGATGAGTTGGCAAGCAGACGTGGCAAGTGTTGATTTGACAGATGCATGGGCGAATGAGTTTGAGACATATGGCATGGTTGTTAGCAAATGGGGTGGTGCCACATGGCCCAGGCATGGGATGCCATGTGGCACTGTGTTAAAGGTTGGTGTAAAATGATAATGGAGTCTGTGGGAGTCGAACCCCGGACCTCCGCGTAGGCCAGAATACTTGGTAAGGGCCACCCAACTGGCACACCACACATTATTGCTTATTATATATATGTTGTGGTTTATATTTAAATTTGAAAGTGGTGTGGTTTGGGGCGCGGTCTGGGTTGGGGCTTATCCTTAGCCCCCATTTTTATAAGCATACACCATACAACCTCAACACAATTTTGGCGCACATGTTTTCAAATGGTTCCCAACCCCACACGCCTGACACTTGGCATGCCCACAAGAAATCTAGCAACGGTGCCCTTTTCTAGCACTGGGACATGGCCATATGGTCCCCCATACACCCAACACCTCCGCGGATTGGGGGCCAAGTCCACTAACTGTTCAACAATTTTGCGCATTTCATGGGAACGACGTGCATGTTGAGTTTAGGCACGGGAAGTGCCCAGAAGACAGGTTACTCACACAGGAGGTGTGAATTGGCGAACCAGAGACAACAAACTTGAAGAAGGAAAATGGCAGGAGGCCTATCTTCTTCAGTTTTTGGCCAAATGAGGTGCCGAAAAATCCCAGCTAGGGGTTTGTGGATGTTCTGAATCCATTGGTACAGTTTTCAAAGGAATTTGGAGACTTCTATTGTAGGTTTTGCTACAGTTAAGTTTCAGAGAGCTCTAGGGAGCTTAGGGCCACCATTGAAGGAGGCCATGCCCAGGGGAGACAAAGTCTATTTTTAGTGACTGAATAGTCATTTTTTACTAATTGATATGCTCTAAACTCATTGAGACAAGTTGTAGAGGCATTTGAGGACTTTTACAGGTGGTTTTTCCACAAGGAATCTCAGGGAAGCTCAAGGCCACTAGTAGAAGAGGTCATGTCCGGATGAGCCATGGTCTGTTTTCAAAGTTCTAATAGTCATTTTTGGGGTTTTTATGTATTCCGAACCTAATGGTATAGTCAGTAAATCCATCGGAGTTGAGAAGAATCTTGTAAAATAATCTTTGAAAAACTAATCCTAGAGAGCTTAGTCCATTGATGGAGGCTCAAGGAGATGTAGTCCAGGTGGGGGTGAACTCCTTTATCATGTTGTTATTGTTGTGAGGTTTTGCTGGTTATTTTTTTCTACAATTTATATTTTCTATTGTATTCTTTAAACAACATATTCAACCTTTAAATAACCTCACACATAAACATCTAAAATGAGCCTAAACTTGACACATAAATCCTCTTGCACAACTAAGACATTGAGCAAGGTCATGAAGTTTATTTTAATGGAGTAGAGGGTGCATGCATAGAAAAAAATGTTATCCCCCTATTTTTAGATCAGCAAGGGAGATGAAGTAGTTGATGGTCTGTGTGACAGTGAAGGTGTATACTCCTAGGGTGGGACAGGCATGTGGAGAATGAGAGTCTATGAGTAGTGCGCATAAGTAACTCCTGGGAGAGAATCCTTCCTCTTTAACTATGTGACTCCCCTATTGACCTTTCCTAGCCTAGGATTCCCTTTCCCTAGGTGGATATTCGTCCCAAATCAGGGGTGACCCACAGTTGAGCGTGATGAGAAACGTGGTCTATGGCTGGGAGGTTCATGGAAGGTCTGGACGTAGTTGGTGGTGTTATTCCAGTTGAAAGATAAGTATCATTTATGTGCTTAATTTTATGTTATGCATGCCTGTGATGCTTGAATGTTATCATGTATTTCGTTGCGTATATGAATTACTGTTTATTACATTTGAATCTGTATGGTAGCAGTAACTCTGTTTTATGTGTTTTATTTCGATTAAAATGCATGTTATACATTTATATGTGAATGTTTCGCGTGGTAGTTTTACTCGTTCTATTGAATGGTCGGGTACGTTACAGTTTGGTATCATAGCTAAGTTAGAGATGAGTAGTGGCATTATCCAGTATTGTTGGAATGGTCGGGGATGTTACAAATTGGTATCAGAGCTTTAAGGGCTAAGTTAAGGTCATGTTCGTAGTGTTGTCAGTCTGGTGCAGTGGGTCACCCCTGAGCTGGGACTAAGCTCCACCCAGGACAAGGGAATCCTAGACTAGGCTGAGGTTACAGGAAAAATGCACAGTGCAACCAGAAGTATTCTCTCCAGGAGCCTTTTTAAGCCCACTACTCACAGACTCTCATTCCCCACATGCCTGTTCCACCTAGGAGTATACACCTTCACCATCACACAGTCCATCGACTACTTCACCTCACTCTCAGAATCTCGGAAACAAGCCGGATAACGATTTCTCATAGCTTCGTAGCTGGTGTTGGACTCTCTCTGGGAGAAAACCACTTCCCATAAAACTCTCTCTCCTATAGAGAGATTCTCACAGGCCTGACAACCTGCCTCTTCAACCACGGGCATGACAACCCGCTTCTTCAACCAGTTTCAATTCAATTCCCACAAGGTAAGGATAACAGTGACAACAACAATGATCGGTTAACTCACAGGTGACAACAACCCATGAAATTGGGTATAGACATCCAAAAACGGAAACAGTCCACACTAAGACACATAACGGTTCAGGCCATATCAAGGATGTGTTAGGCTTCAAAGTAAAACAACATAGGTCAGATTCACGGTTCTGGCTTTCAGAATGCGTGGTTATGCTAAGGTCCAACACAGAGGAAAAACGGGTTCAGACGAAGGATGGGAGAATGGAAGAATGAACCCAACATAGTTTGACTCTTGGGTTTTAACCACATTATCCCAGGTCGAAACCTCTCTCCCTGGAGTTGCATGAACTCCATTTAGCATATGTTCCACTTACAGGAACTTAGGACAACACTCAACATGTCCACCTTAGCCTTCAGGAAATAATAATAAATTATTATCTCCTTTGAGGTAAGCCCCCTATCTTAGCCCCTAGGCCCACACACTTAACCTCCTCCCTTACCCAACCTTGTGGAAGCTTACTCCCCCATCACTCTTTCTTCATGGTCGATCTTCACGCAACGATGTTTGTATTTTATTAATGATCTGCATAATTACATATACAAAATCAATCTCCTGGCCTTTAGCACCTAGTCTCTTCGGCGTAATAAACACATAAGCCCATCAACATATCAACATTTGGTTCACCAGCCTACAAAAATGGTTTACAATTCACAAATACAATTGGGGATCATCCTTGAGGATATTACAATCCCCTCCCCTTATTTTTGCACTGTCCTCAGTGAAACTCTTTACACAACATCAACAAGATTTCCAAAATCTTCAAAAAGATGTGGGTATTCTTCCCGCATAGCATATTCATGCTTCGTGTCACATCCTCAGGACCGTACCAGGTCCACTGGACCTTTACAAGCCCTATGGATCGATTCCATAGTTGTTTTCTCTTCCGGTCCAATATAAGCACCGGATACACTTGCAAGACACATTTTTTCTCCACCTGAATCATATTCCAGTCAATAACATGATTATCTTCAGGTATATCTTTCTTAAGAAATGAAGCATGAAACACATTATGTACAATCATGGATGCAGGTAATGAAAGCATATATGCAATGTATATATAGGTATATGAAGGCAATTCTAATAACATTATTACTTGTATAAAAGATACACAACATACAATAAATAGAGAATTGTACTTAGCTTTTGATTGAGAAGAGCTTCCTCCCCTGAGCAGGGCTATGAAACCATCGGGGCAATGGCTTCCTAAGATAGCCACGGTCCACATCCATATCCACATGGTCTAGGCTAAGGTACCAAACCTCAGCAGCACTCCAACCAATGGTCTCTCATTCCTCACATGCATGTCCCACCCTAGGAGTGTACACCTTCACTGTCACCTAGTCCATCGGTTGCTACACCCCCCTTTCCTTGGGCTTCAACAACAGGCCGGCTCAGGAATTCTAAGAGCACTGTGGCTCCTAGAGTTCCAACTTCCCTTAGATATTTTCAATCAGCATCTTCCCCGAGCTACTCTTTGTAGTCAACATTCTAACTTTAATCAACTTCATATCATCTGCATCACCCAGATGTAGTTATCATGAGAAAACATAAAAGAATTCATTTAGAAACTCCAAATTAGTTCAAAAAGAAATTCAACTTTTTCCCCAAAACATGAAATTTCACTTCATAATTATTCTTGGTTGTTTCATATTAATATTGCAACCTTCCTTGTGGTTTTCCACAAGCACCAAACTGCATACCATTTTCCTACAAGGCTTCATTTTCCATACTACCAACAATTTTCAGTATTTCATGTACATCATAATTCAATTGCAATATGTGCAAAACCATATGCAATGAATTTAGATTTGTCTGCATCTAGCAATTCAATCATAATTACCAAACAATTTAATAAAATAGAATGACTTGTCATTCTATGCATATGCATGTTCACAATAATATATGTAAGTTCATTACTTCTTTTGCTGAACAGGAAAATTTCTTGTAGTCAATGCTCATGTGACTACTTGACTTGCAACTTTCTTGTTGCAATTTCTAAGACCTCCCTGAAATGTCCTCAACTTCTTGAGTTAACAACATTTCAGGTGTTAGTAACAATTATTTACATGCAATAATATATATGCATGTACTTACAAAACACATTTAATCATTGCATTTAGTATACAATTATGTCACTTATTATACATGAGTGCAATTCTTAGTGCATAATTAATCAGTGCACCTTGCATTGGATTACATAATGCTCTTTATCTCATTCATGTATCTCACCATCCATAAGTTGGAATTCTAGCCAATGTGTTGACACATTCTCCACACACTTCCTATTGTCTTCCCAATTAATTGGGTTCCTTCCTTTTCTACCTGAACACTACACCAAGAATATAATTTTGTGGTGTTCATTAGTGTTAGTAAAATGGTTGCAGTCCAAGTTTTATTTAAATCTAGGAATCTTTTAGTACCTGTGTAGCTCATAACCTTTCCATAACCAAACATGTACTAGTATCATACATGACTAGCTTACTGGCATTCATTCCTACAATAAGTTATTATCTTTTAAATCTTTGGTTGTTACCCCACAACCAAAATAACATGACATTCTACTATGTTAGTGTGTACATCTAGAAGCTAAAAAGATTTGAATTAATAAAGGCCTCCAGCCTTTACCACCTTTAGTGGTAAGCATTCAATAATATAATCATGTAATTTTATAAAATAACTCTAGCTGAGAAAATTCTTACCTAAACTTCATTTTAGCAATTATGCAAAAAGAGTAATAAAAACTCATACCTGCATGACTTCCATTAATAAATTTTATACTACTTGAATGTCTGATGGAAGTAGAAGCTTTCATGATTATTTTATCAAACTTATAACCATCACTTCAACTCTTTGTTGATTCACTCCTTATGCAACAACACTTGTAAACATGCAAGCATTCTTTCCTCTGGATGACCCAACAAACCATAGCATACTTGCTGCCACCGAAATTGCCGAAACGTCTTTCCCATGCGAAACTTTTCCTTATTGAACCCAAAAGTCTTCAATTCTTCCTAGATTCTTGAATATTATTGTGCTCTCACTGTGATCATTGTGCATGACTATTTCTGGCCTGAGCAATTTCGACACAGTGTCGCTATCTCAGCGGGGTCTGTTGACCTCCTAGTCAAAGGATATTTCAATCTTCTTAGTCGAATTGACTCTTCGAGCTTGTATTGAACCCAAAACAATTATACACAGGTCCCCTTTCCTTATGTGTATAATTAAGAAGAATTTAAAGACCACCCAAGACAGGCAGAAAAGTTATGCTGATAAAAACAGAACCCACAGAGAGTTTAAAGTGAGAGAGCATGTTTTCCTGAAAGTGAAAGCTAATAGAAGTTCCTTGAGGATAGGAAACTATTCGAAGTTGGTAGCCAGATTTTGTGGGCCAGTTGAAATCCTAGAAAGTATTGGGCCAGTTGCATATATGCTTGCATTACCTGCATCCATGACTATATATAATATGCTTCATATTTCATTACTTAAGAAATATATACCTGATGCTAATCATGTAATCGATTGGAATGTGATTCAGGTGGAGCAAGAAGGCATCTTGCAAGTGCATTCGGTGTGCATATTGGACTGGAAAGGAAAGAAGCTCTGGAATCAAGCCATAGGTCTTGTAAAGGTCTAGTGGACCTAGTACGGTCCTGAGAATGTGACATGGGAGCATGAGGATGCTATGCAGGCAGAATACCCACATTTTTTTTAATATTTTGGAAATCTTGTTGATGTTGTGTAAGTAAGTTGCACTGAGGACAGTGGAAAAATAAGGGGAGGGGATTGTAATACCCCAAGGACGAGCCCCAGTTATATCTATGTATTGTAAACATGTTTTGTAGGCTGGTAAGCCGAGCAATTGTAAGTTGGTAAGCTTATGTGCAAGTAGGTCAGAGAGCCTAGGTGTTAAAGGCCAGGATCCTGTTTTGTAGATGTAATAAAAAAATCGTTGCATGTAGACCGAACACGAAGAAAGAGTGATGGGGGAATAAGCTTCCACAAGATTGAGTAAGGGAGGAGGCTAAGTGTTTGGGCCTAGGGGCTAAGCTAGGGGGCTTACCTGAAAAGGGGATAATAATTTATTATTATTTCCTGAAGGCTAAGGTGGACATGTTGAGTTTTTTCCTAAGTTCCTGTAAAGGGAACATATGCTAAATGGAGTGCATGCATCTCCATGGAGACATGTGTCGACCTCGTCTCATGCAGTTAAAACCCAAGATTCAAACCGTGTTGGGTTCATTCTACCATTATCTCATCCTCCGTTTGAACCTATTTTCCCTTTGTGTTGGACCTCTGCATAACCATGCATTATGAAAGCCAAACCCATGAAGCCGCCCTATTTTGTTTTATGGTGAATACTGACACATCCTGGATATGGCCTGAACTTTGTTGTGTCTTAGTGTGAATTGTTGTCATTTTTGGATGTCTATACACAATTTCTTGTGTTGTTGTCACCCGTGAGTTAATCGATTGTTGTTGTTGTCACTGTTATCCTTACCTTGTGGGAATTGAATTGAAACTGGTTGAAGAAGCAGGTTTTCAGGCCCATGGTTAAAGAGGCAGGTTTTCAAGCCTGTGAGCAGCTTTTTTTGGGTGAGAGAGTTTGTTGGGAAGTGGTTTTTTCTCAGAGAGTTTCCATCACCAACTACAAAGCTCTGAGAACTCCTGATCTGGATTGTTGCTGAGACACTAAGAGGGAGGTGAAGGAACCGATGGACTGTGTGATAGTGAAGGTGTATACTCCCGGGTGGAATAGGCATGTGGTGAGTGAGAGTCCGTGAGTAGTCAACGTAAGGAGGCTCCTTGAGAGAATCCTTCCAGTTGCACTATGTAGTTTCCTGTAACCTCAGCCTAGTCTAGGAATCCCTTGCCCTAGGTGGATTTTAGTTCCAGCTTAGGGGTAACCCACTGTCGAGCGTGATGAGCATAGTGGTCTATGGTTGGGAGGTTCATGGAAGGTCTACACGTAGTTGGTGGTGTTACTCGAATTGAAAAGATAAGTACCATTCTGTGCTTAATTTATATGTTATGCATGTCTATGATGCTTGAATGTTATCATGTATTATGTTGCGTATATGAACTAATGTTAATTCCATTGATTTTGTATGGTAGCAGTAATTATGTGATTATTGTGATTAAGTGTTTTAATTTGATTAAAATGCATATATTATATAAGTGTATATTCTGCAGTGGTAGCATTAACTGGTCTCTATGTTGGCCGAGGATGCTACAGTTTGGTATCATAACTAAGTGAAGTGTCTGAGTAGTGGCATTGCCTGGCCTGCTGGTGGCTGGGGATGTTACAAAATGGTATCTTGATGAATAATTTTATAATTAGGTATCGGCCAAGGGATTGGAGGTCGACGAATGGGCTCGATTGTGCAACTGAAACTTGCTCAGATGTTAAAAATCTAAGAGCGGGCCACAATTTATACCACGGTTTTAGCAAAGTGATGTGTGGCAGCTGGAGGTGAATTGAGGGGCGAAAAGTAGGTTGGCCTAAAACCTTTTTTTCCCACTCCCACAGTCAAAATTTTCCATGAGGTCATATCCTAGGGTCATATGAAGGAAAGAGCTAATGAAAAAGGGGCTAGCACTTGAAACTTGGAGTTTTGGAAGCGCACATGAATAGCTTGTGGGTCTGTCAAGACTTGCACACAAAAGGAAAGGGGACCTATGTAAGATTAATAGGGTCTAGAAAAGGCCTGAAGAGTCAAACCGACTTAGCATTTGGAAATATCCTTTGATCGAGAGGTCAACAGACCCTGCCGAGGTAGGGGAACTACATCGAAAGTGCTCAGGGTGGAAATAATCATGCGCATTGATCAGAGTGGGAGCACAAGAAGATTCAGGAATCCGAGAAGAATTGTAGACTTCTGGGATCAAAAAGGAAAAGTTGCACATGGGAAAGAAGTTGTTGCAATTTTTGTGGTGGCAAGTATGTTATGGCTTGTTGGGTCAGCCAGATGAAAGAATGCTTGCATGTTGCAAGTGTCGCTAGTGATGTTGTTGCATAAGGAGGGAAGCAACACAGAGCTAAAGTGTTGGTTATAAGTTTGATAAAATAAGCATGAAATATTCTACTGCCATCAGACATTCAGGTACTATTAAATTTATTAATGGTAGTCATGCATGTATGAGTTTTTATTACTCTTTTTTCATAATTGTTGAAAGGAAATTTAGGTAATAATTTCCTCAGTCAGAGCTATTTCATAAAATCATGTGATTATATTATTGAATGAATACCACTGGATGTGGTAAATGATGGAGGCCTTTATTAATTCAAATCTTTTTAGCTTCTAAATGCACACACTGGCATAGTAGAATGTCATGTTAATTTGGTTATGGGGTAATAACCAAAGAACTAAAAGATAAGAACTTGTTATAGGAATGAATGACAGTAAGCTAGTCATGTATGATACTAGTACATGTTTGGATATGGAAAGGTTATGAGCCACACATGTACTAAAATATTCCTATCTTTAAATAAAACTTGGGCTGCAACCTTTTTGCTAACAATAATGAACACCAAAAAATTATATTCTTGGTGTAGTGTTCGGGTCAAAAAGGAATGCATCCAATTAATTGGGAAGACAATAGGAAGTGTGTGGAGAATGTGTCAAAACATTGACCAAAATTCAAACTAATGGATGGTGAGATACATCACTGAGATAAAAAGCATTATGTAATCCAATGCAAGGTGCACTGATTAATTATGCATTGACAATTTCACTCATGCATAATAAGTGACATAATTGTATACTAAATGCAATGATTGAATGTGTTTTGAAAGTACATGCATATATATTATTGCATGGAAATAATTGTTACTAACAGCTGAAATGTTGTTAACTTGTTAAGTTGAGGACATTTCAGGGAGGTCTTATACATTGCAATAGGAAAGTTGCAAGTCAAGTAGTCACATGAGCATTGACTACAGGAAATTTTCTTGCTCAGAAAAAAGAAGTAACAAACTTACAGATATTATTGTGAACATGCATATGCATAGAATGATGAGTCATTCTATTTTATTAAATTGTTTGGTAATTGTAATTGAATTAGCAGGTGCATGAAATTCTAAGATCACTGCATAAGATTTTGTACATATTGCAATTGAATATGATATACATTAAATACTGACAATTTGTTGGTTCTATGTAAGATGAAGCATTACAGGAAAAACGATATGCATTTTGGTGCCTGTGGAAAACCACAAAGATGGTTGCATTCATAATATGGCAACAATCAAGATGAATTATGAAATAGAATTTCATGTTTTGGGGAAAACGTTGAATTTCCTTTTGAACTAGTTAGAGTTCCTAAAATGAATTCTTTTATGTTTTCTCATGATAACTGCATGTGGGTGATGCATATGAGATGATGTTGATTAAAGTTAGAATGTTGACTACAAAGAGAAACTTTGGAAATATGTTGATTGGAAATCTTTGAGGGAATTTGGAACTCTAGGAGCCACGGTTCTCTGAGACTTCCTCAGACGGCCTGTTGTCGAAGCCCAAGGAAAGGGAGGTGTAGCAGTCGATGGGTTATGTGACATTGAAGGTGTACACTCCTAGGGTGGGACAGGCATGTGGGGAAGGAGATACCATTGGTTGGAGTGTTGTTGAGGTTTGGTGCCTTGGTATAGACCATGTTGATGTGGAAGGTCTTCTCAATCAAAAGATAAGCATCAATTCTCTATTTATTGTATGTTGTGTATCTTCTACACAGGCTATAATGTTATTAGAATTGTCTGTATATACATATATATACATTGCATATATGATTGAATTACCTGCATCCACGACTATACATAATGTGTTTCATGTTTCATTGCTTAAGAAATATATACCTGATGTTAATCATGTTATTGATTGGAATGTGATTTAGGTAGAGAAATAAGGCGTCTTGCAAGTGCATCCAGTGTGCATATTGGACCAGAAGTGAAAATAGCTCTGGAATCGAGCAATAGGGCTTGTAAAGGTCCAATGGACCCGATACGGTCCTAAGGACGTGACATGTGAGCATGAGGATGCTATGCGGATAGAATACCCACATCTTTTTGAAGATTTTGAAAATCTTGTTGATGTTGTGTAAACAGTTGCACTGAGGACAGTGAAAACATAAGGGGAGGAGATTGTAATATTCCCAAGGAAATGCCCGAGTTGTATTTATGAATTGTAAACATGTTTTGTAGGTTGGTGAGATGAGTGTTATAATAAGCTAGGAGGCTTATGTGATGATTAGTCTAGAGAATCTATTTTGTATATGTAATTATGCAAAACCATTAATAAAATATAAACATCACTGCGTGTAGACCGACCACAAAGAAAGAGTGATGGGGGGCTAAGCTTCCACAAGGTTGGGTAAGGGAGGAGGCTAAGTGTTTCGTCCTAGGGGATAATTTAGGGGGATCACCTCTAAAGGGGATAATAATTTATCATTATTTCCTAAAAGGATAAGGTGGTCAATTGACCAAGTGTTGTCCTAAGTTCCTGGAAATAGAACAAATACGAAGTGGAACGCATGCGACTACAGGAAGACAAGTGTTGACCTGGGTGCATGTAGTTATAGCTGGGAAATCCATCATATTAGGGGGTTCTCTCTATCATTTTTTCATCCTTCGCCTCAGGTTGCTGGGTTTGGGGGAGTCTGAACAATTTTGGCTCTGCACCTGCCTCTGCATACCTGTGCATAGTGAAGGAAACCCTCACGGGAATATTGTTCGTTATCCATTATACCATCCTTCATATGAACATAGTGAGAACCCATGTAATGAGTTGCGTCTTCTGTGAATCTTGAGCATCTCGTATTTTTCTGTTTCTTATGTGTCATAACTATTGGTTGTTGTGGCCATGCATTTCCTTGGCTGAGTGTGCCTTGTTGTCATCGTTTGTTCCATGATGAGCCTTGATGTTGTCCTCCTTGTGCGGGAATGGAGTTAAAGAAGTAGGTTTTCAGGCCTGTGTGCAACAGTCTCTCCAGGAGAGGAAGGTGGTTGTGGTTGAAAAGGTAGGTTGTCATGCCTGTGGGAAACTCTCTCTAGGTGAGAGAGTTTGTTGGGAAGTGGTTTTCTTCCAGAGAGAGTCTAGCACTAGCTACAGAGCTCTGAGAGATCCTGATACAGCCTATTGTCAAGACCTTGAGAGGGAGGTGAAGTAGCCGATGGACTGTGTGACAATAAAGGTGTATACTCCCAGGTGAAATAGGCATGTGGGGAATGCGATTCTGTGAGTAGTGAGCGTAAGAAGGCTCATGGAGATAATCCTTCCAGTTGCACTGTGCAATTTCTTGTAACCTCAGCCTAGTCTAGGAATCCCTTGCCCTAGGTGGAGCTTAGTCCCAGCTCGGGGGTGACCCAATGCTGAGCGTGATGAGCAATGCGGTCTATGGCTGGGAGGTTCGTGGAAGGTCTGCACGCAGTTGGTGGTGTTATTTCAATTGAAAGATAAGTATCATTTATGTGCTTAATTTTATGTTATGAATGCCTATGATTCTTGAATGTTATCATGTATTATGTTGCGTATATGAATGATTGTCTATTACATTTCAATTTGTATGGTAGCAGTAACTCTACATTATGTGTTTTATTTTGATTAAAATACATGTTATATATTTATATGTGAATGTTCTGTGTGGTAGTGTTACTCGACCTGTTGAATGGCTGAGGACGTTACAGTTTGGTATGTTAAGTCAGAGTTAAGTAGTGGCATTGCCCAACTTTGTTGGTGGTTGGGGATGTTACAAATTGTAAGAGGAAAATTATATTCCCTATGGGTTTATTTATCTCATGGTTTCTATGTCCATGGGGTTCGAGGCTTGAAAAATTTAGGTTTGTCAAATATTTCAATAAGGGTGTTGTGGTCAATAATCCTGAAAAATCCATGCCCCAAGACCTTTGAGGCCATTCCTTAGTAACCATGTTCAAAAAGGGTGATGGTTTCCATGTGGATACAATCAATGCAATCTCAAGAAGGAGTATTGGGGGCCTTGGTGGTCTCAAGGTCTAGATTTCATTAGAACTATCTAGTGTTCAAGAGGAGTCGGTTGGATTTGGATATATGTGAGACCAAAATGATCCATGGTTAGGGTTCATTGGTGTGAAATTGTAATTGAAAGATCTATTGGGTTGTGGGGTTATTCATGCAATGGTTGAGGGAAGAAGAAACGAAAAGTAATTAAATCTTGAGGAGGTGGTATTTCTATAGTTATTGGCAAAGATATTCGAGTGGAGAAATTTGGATTGTTAGTAGGGAAGTCTTTGATGGGAAAATTCCTCATTTGTAGAGTTTCCATGGCATAGTTGAATGAATGGCTTAAGCTTGAGTGGGATCCTGTTTTGGGGTATGGCCCAATATTTCATTTTAAATCAAAATTTATGGCTCAGGTTTATTTTCAATTGTGACAAGGATGCACTAAAAAATTATAAAAGGTAATTGGTTTCTTCATAGTGTTTACCTATCCATCAGACCATGACATCCTTGTTTCAATTCAAAGGAGTAATTCTCTGGTCTGGGTAAAATTAACAAGTTTTACTTTGGAGATGTGGTCTGAGCGTGCTTTGCAAGTTATTGGTGACACCTTGGGTAAATTCATTATGTTGGATGACAGTTTCAAATCCTATAATGGTTAATCTATTGCTCGTATCCTTGTAGAAATTGATGTTAGTAAGGCTTTTTTTGAATCAATGGAGCTAGTGGTTGGTGATAAATCGTACACCTAGACCCTGGATTTCATGAATTAACCTTTCAGTTGTGTGAGATATGAATAGTATGGCCATGTTCTTCATGACTATGCCAATTATTTTATGCAACATTATTGGGAAAAGAAAATTATTATGGCCAACAACAACTCCTCACATTTTTTTTGAGTCACAGGACCACTTTGAGGGTGAAGTTGTGGGGGATGGCAAACACCTAACGATGAGAAGAAGGTAATTTTGATATACATGGGTTTGATGGTTGGAAACATATGTATTCTCTTAATTTATATCTCTCATCAATTGGAAGGAATTGAGGAGTAATTCCAAGCATGTCCGAGAGTTTTCACCTTCTTTCCTTCTCAATTGCAAAAGTTGTATAATATTTGGAGTTTAGGTGAGTACCCTTTGGGTAAGTTGGAGTAAGGGGAGGATTCTATTTCTCATTGTCATGATGAAGTGGAGGGGAATATTTTGGACATGTATAAGGGGAGGGTTTTTCTATTAACCTATCATGTGACTCAGACCCTTCGTTTGTGAAGGGGGATAACCCTATGGAGAGGTTTTTTCCTTATATTCATTCTCCTCGGAAATAAGGAGGTGGTCATTACCATGTGAGACCTTGTACCTCCTCTCATGACTCTCTAGTTTTGGGGGGTGGTATCGGATATACTAAAGGATATTGGGGGTCATAAGGCTGGAAAAAAATATAATATGAAGCATGCATAAGAAAGAGTGGTTAAATAAGTTAATTATGGAAGGAAAATACTTATTACTAGGTTTCTTAGAGTAGGGATAGCCCCTAGTGGGGTTAAACCATGTTGATCCTACCCATTAACATTCACGGCTTGGGGGGAAGGCCAAAAAAATATCCCTCAAACAATTGGTGGACATAAATAAGTTGGAGCTGATCTTTATAAGGGAAGCCATGGGAAATGGGGATATTATAGTTAGGGATCTAAATAAATCCTTGGTGGGATGGGATTTCTCTAGATGCAGAAGGATTTTCTAGTGGCTTCATTACTAGATGGAGTCATAACATTTCATTGATTTACTCCTTTGTTGTGTGTTTAAGTATGTGCATAGATGTTTTTAGCAAGATTCTTGGCATGGAAATAATCTTGCTCGATGTGTATGGACCTTACAAGGGAAAAAACTTTATGGAGCAATCTACTAACTTCATAATGGACAAAGGATGAAAATTTGATTTTAGGCGGTGATATGAATCTTACTATCAATAGAAGCGATATCTAGGGTATCTCTACAAGACATGATAGGTTGGAATATTTATTTATTGAAGATAAGGTAGGTTGGGTTGATATTGAACCGATGGAATTGAGGCCTACTTGGTCAAATAATAGATAAAATGTGGAAGAGGTTTCCAAGCGATTGGATGTGTTTCCGGTACATCATGCATTGTTGGAAAAGGTGGAAAGGTATAGTACATGTATTGATTCTTCCTGATGTTCATATCACTTCCCAATTATGTAGGAATTGGGTTAGGGCACCTTGAATCCTGGGCCCCTTTCAGATATAATCCTAATTGTTTTACAAGATTTTCAGGATTTGGTGAAAGCCTCTTAGATGCACTATGATGGAAACTTGGATGATCCTACTTGTTCTCAGTTTACTAGATCATTAAAATTGGTGAAAGAGAAAGTCACATTTTGGGAAAGAGAGAGGTACAACATCAGGGATATTCAATTGAAGGATGTTGGAAAAAAAATGGATAGAATTTTTAAAGAAAATGTCGAAGGGTTATTTAGTTCAGAAGTGTTGAATAGTATCAAACTTCCTGAATACAAAAAATGTAATATTTTGTTGGACAGGGAGAATGACTAGAAAGTAAAAGGTAGGGCTATTTGGCTTGACCAAGGGGACCAAATTAAAAAAAAATCATAATTATTCCAAGTTTAGAGAAATTCATAATACCATTTGGGAATCGTCTAATCAAGAAGGAGATAAAGATCGATGTTTTAAGGACTCTTTGGTAGACCTTGGGGTGAAATACTTTAGTGGCATTTTTAAGGAACTTGAGAGAGAAAACATAGGAGAGATTTTTTGTTGTAAAAACTTTTCAAAAGGATAAAATTTCTGGGATGGATGGTGGACTACTAAATTTTACTTGGATTTCTTCACATTGATTGGGGAAGGTTTATTAAGGGTAGTTGAAGAGGTTAGAATATTGGGGAAGTCTCCTAGGAGAATGGAATACACTTTTATATCCCTTATCCCAAAGAATGATCATATAGAGAGATTTTATGGTTTTATGCCAATATCACTATGTAACTGTGTGTACAAAATTATTTCTATGATCATAGCTATTAGAATTAATCCCATTCTCTCTAGGTTTATCTCCACTGAGAAGTTTGTGTTTTTTAATGGGAGGCAGACTCATGAATCCATGGGTTTTTCTCAAGAGGATCTTCACATTATCAAGCTCTCTCAATATCTTAGTGTAGTTATTGAGTTGGATTTGTCCAAATCTTATGACAGGGTCTCTTGGTTGTATCTTCGACTTTTGTTGATTCATTTAGGGTTTTCTCTTCCTTTAGTGAAATGGATTATGGAGTGTGTGTATTCACTTTGTTGAGTTTATAAATGGGCTTGTCTCTTATTTATTTAATCCCTCTAGAGGGCTCAAGCATGACTTACCTCTATCCCCATATCTCTTCCTATTGGTGGCAGAATGACTTAGTAGGTTGGAGGATAAGAGATAAAGGAAACTCTTTGGCATTAATGTGGGGAGGAGTGAATCATTAATAGACCTTCATTTGTTGATGATGTAATTCTTTTCTATTTTGATAATGATGATGAAGGCCAGGATTTCAAGGATATTTTAAAACTGCATTGTGTTGCTAATGTTATGGAGATTAATGAGAATAAATNTCGTACTAAGAGACCACTCCAGGGCTATTCAGCAGATCCATGGCCAGGTTTGTTGGAGATGTTGTGGAAGCTTAGATATGCGTTCAGTAATTTATTAGGTTAAATATTTTCGAAGCACGGTAAGATCTCATGCGTTGGTGGTGGAGATTGTCAACACATTTAAATTTTTTAACCGCGAGATCTTCGATAAATTTCAGATGTACATTAGTTGGGTTTCCTGCAGAATTATCATAGAGGTGATTCCCACACTACACTTGGATATTGAGGTTCTACACTAGAGAGAATTGTGTTTTAATCTTGTATATGTTCTTGGACTTTTGGGTAGAGCTTTGATTTCCGACCATTTCGTATGTATCGGCTTTGTTGGCTCCGGTGAAGCTAAAAATGTAAATGGATAGAAGAAGTGGTGGGAAACACAAGATTCAAAAAAGGGATAAGTTAGTGTGTTAATTACATAACTTCTTATTTTTCTTGATGGATTATGAGTTTCAATTGGTTGATTACTTCAAAGACACCTTGCCTGCTTTTTCATCTCTGTTTCCACATTAGGAGGACAACAACAAGGCTCAACAAGGAATAAATGACGGTTGAAAGCCACATTCAACCAAGGGACTCCATGGCCACAACAACGCACAGTTATAACACACATGGCATAAACAATTACAGGATGTTCAAGCTTCACAAAAGAAGCGGTTCAGTCCACGGGTTCTCACTGGGTTCAGGAATCATGTAGGTCAACTTCACGGATCTAATTTTCAGAGGTTTGGGCTATGCAGAGGTCGTAGAGACAAAACAGGTTCTCGTGAAGGATTCCAGCGAACTCTGGCGGAGTATAGAAAAATGGGCACATGAACCCCCAAAACTGCTAACTTCTTCAGCTTTAACTCCATGCATCAAGGTCGACACATGTTTTCCTGGAGCTGCATGCACTCCATTTTGCATACATTCCTTTCCCAGGAACTTAGGATAACACTCATCAATTGTCCACCTTAGCCTTTTAGGAAATAATAATAAATTATTATCCCCTTTAGAGGTAAGCCCCCTAGCTTAGCCCCTAGGCCTAACAGTTAGCCTCCTCCCTTACCTAACCTTGTGGAAACTTAGTCCCCCATCACTCTTTCTTCGTGGTTAGTTTACACGCAGCGATGTATTTATATTAACAAAGTGCATAATTACATGTACAAAACAGGCTCCTGGCCTTTAACACTTAGGCTCTCCGGCCTACTTGCACATAAGCTTACCAGTTTACAATTGCTCGACTCACCAGCGTACAAAACATGTTTACAATACATAGATAGAACTGGGGCTTGTCCTTGGGGTATTACAATCCCCTCCCCTTATTTTTTCACTATCCTCAGTGCAACTTACTTACATAGCATCAGTAGGATTTCCAACATCTTCAAAAATATGTGGGTATTCTACCCGCATAGCATCCTCATGCTCTCATGTCGCGTCTTCAAGACCGTATCAGGTCCACTGGACCTTTACAAGCCCTATGGCTCGATTCCGGAGCTGCTTTCTTTTCCGATCCAATATGCGCATCGGATGCACTTGCAAGACGCCTTACTTAGCTCCTAATTAGGATGTTCCTGAGTGCCAAGATGTTACTTTGGCCATGTTACGAAGCTCGAGAGGAGTAGCAGTGTCGTAAAACCACGACAAAAGTGTTATTGAACTACAGACTAATGTCGGCCTTAGGATTTGTTTGGGAAAAAGAGAATCCTTTACGACCGTCAGATCTGGAGAAGGTTGTCAAGCCTATGTGCGACACTCTCTCCAGGTGAGCAAGGTGGTTGTGGTTGAAGAGGCAGGTTGTCAGGCCTGTGGGCAACTCTATCCAGGTGAGACAGTGTGTTGTGGAAGTGAGTTCTCCTAGAAGGGGTCCCGTAGCTGCTACAGAGCTTTAAGAATTCCGGTCCTGCCTATTGCTGAATCCCAAGGCAAGTGATCAGAATCTGGACTAGGGGTCAAAATTTAGCCCAAAAATCAAAGTGTTTGGAATCACTTCAAAATGGACATGTGCATAGGCCTCGTTCTCACGAACCCAATGCACTTCGAACGGGTTCAAACAGACATCAGTTGAATGAGATATCACATTTTGTTTGATTTGTCAAACAGGCAAAAAAATTGTTGACTGTACAATCCGTACAGGCTGATGTGGTAGGGTACGGACCTACACGTGTCAGCTAAGTTGGAAAAGATGACGTGGCAAGTGATGAGTTGGCAAGCAGACGTGGCAAGTGTTGATTTGACAGATGCATGGGCGAATGAGTTTGAGACATATGGCATGGTTGTTAGCAAATGGGGTGGTGCCACATGGCCCAGGCATGGGATGCCATGTGGCACTGTGTTAAAGGTTGGTGTAAAATGATAATGGAGTCTGTGGGAGTCGAACCCCGGACCTCCGCGTAGGCCAGAATACTTGGTAAGGGCCACCCAACTGGCACACCACACATTATTGCTTATTATATATATGTTGTGGTTTATATTTAAATTTGAAAGTGGTGTGGTTTGGGGCGCGGTCTGGGTTGGGGCTTATCCTTAGCCCCCATTTTTATAAGCATACACCATACAACCTCAACACAATTTTGGCGCACATGTTTTCAAATGGTTCCCAACCCCACACGCCTGACACTTGGCATGCCCACAAGAAATCTAGCAACGGTGCCCTTTTCTAGCACTGGGACATGGCCATATGGTCCCCCATACACCCAACACCTCCGCGGATTGGGGGCCAAGTCCACTAACTGTTCAACAATTTTGCGCATTTCATGGGAACGACGTGCATGTTGAGTTTAGGCACGGGAAGTGCCCAGAAGACAGGTTACTCACACAGGAGGTGTGAATTGGCGAACCAGAGACAACAAACTTGAAGAAGGAAAATGGCAGGAGGCCTATCTTCTTCAGTTTTTGGCCAAATGAGGTGCCGAAAAATCCCAGCTAGGGGTTTGTGGATGTTCTGAATCCATTGGTACAGTTTTCAAAGGAATTTGGAGACTTCTATTGTAGGTTTTGCTACAGTTAAGTTTCAGAGAGCTCTAGGGAGCTTAGGGCCACCATTGAAGGAGGCCATGCCCAGGGGAGACAAAGTCTATTTTTAGTGACTGAATAGTCATTTTTTACTAATTGATATGCTCTAAACTCATTGAGACAAGTTGTAGAGGCATTTGAGGACTTTTACAGGTGGTTTTTCCACAAGGAATCTCAGGGAAGCTCAAGGCCACTAGTAGAAGAGGTCATGTCCGGATGAGCCATGGTCTGTTTTCAAAGTTCTAATAGTCATTTTTGGGGTTTTTATGTATTCCGAACCTAATGGTATAGTCAGTAAATCCATCGGAGTTGAGAAGAATCTTGTAAAATAATCTTTGAAAAACTAATCCTAGAGAGCTTAGTCCATTGATGGAGGCTCAAGGAGATGTAGTCCAGGTGGGGGTGAACTCCTTTATCATGTTGTTATTGTTGTGAGGTTTTGCTGGTTATTTTTTTCTACAATTTATATTTTCTATTGTATTCTTTAAACAACATATTCAACCTTTAAATAACCTCACACATAAACATCTAAAATGAGCCTAAACTTGACACATAAATCCTCTTGCACAACTAAGACATTGAGCAAGGTCATGAAGTTTATTTTAATGGAGTAGAGGGTGCATGCATAGAAAAAAATGTTATCCCCCTATTTTTAGATCAGCAAGGGAGATGAAGTAGTTGATGGTCTGTGTGACAGTGAAGGTGTATACTCCTAGGGTGGGACAGGCATGTGGAGAATGAGAGTCTATGAGTAGTGCGCATAAGTAACTCCTGGGAGAGAATCCTTCCTCTTTAACTATGTGACTCCCCTATTGACCTTTCCTAGCCTAGGATTCCCTTTCCCTAGGTGGATATTCGTCCCAAATCAGGGGTGACCCACAGTTGAGCGTGATGAGAAACGTGGTCTATGGCTGGGAGGTTCATGGAAGGTCTGGACGTAGTTGGTGGTGTTATTCCAGTTGAAAGATAAGTATCATTTATGTGCTTAATTTTATGTTATGCATGCCTGTGATGCTTGAATGTTATCATGTATTTCGTTGCGTATATGAATTACTGTTTATTACATTTGAATCTGTATGGTAGCAGTAACTCTGTTTTATGTGTTTTATTTCGATTAAAATGCATGTTATACATTTATATGTGAATGTTTCGCGTGGTAGTTTTACTCGTTCTATTGAATGGTCGGGTACGTTACAGTTTGGTATCATAGCTAAGTTAGAGATGAGTAGTGGCATTATCCAGTATTGTTGGAATGGTCGGGGATGTTACAAATTGGTATCAGAGCTTTAAGGGCTAAGTTAAGGTCATGTTCGTAGTGTTGTCAGTCTGGTGCAGTGGGTCACCCCTGAGCTGGGACTAAGCTCCACCCAGGACAAGGGAATCCTAGACTAGGCTGAGGTTACAGGAAAAATGCACAGTGCAACCAGAAGTATTCTCTCCAGGAGCCTTTTTAAGCCCACTACTCACAGACTCTCATTCCCCACATGCCTGTTCCACCTAGGAGTATACACCTTCACCATCACACAGTCCATCGACTACTTCACCTCACTCTCAGAATCTCGGAAACAAGCCGGATAACGATTTCTCATAGCTTCGTAGCTGGTGTTGGACTCTCTCTGGGAGAAAACCACTTCCCATAAAACTCTCTCTCCTATAGAGAGATTCTCACAGGCCTGACAACCTGCCTCTTCAACCACGGGCATGACAACCCGCTTCTTCAACCAGTTTCAATTCAATTCCCACAAGGTAAGGATAACAGTGACAACAACAATGATCGGTTAACTCACAGGTGACAACAACCCATGAAATTGGGTATAGACATCCAAAAACGGAAACAGTCCACACTAAGACACATAACGGTTCAGGCCATATCAAGGATGTGTTAGGCTTCAAAGTAAAACAACATAGGTCAGATTCACGGTTCTGGCTTTCAGAATGCGTGGTTATGCTAAGGTCCAACACAGAGGAAAAACGGGTTCAGACGAAGGATGGGAGAATGGAAGAATGAACCCAACATAGTTTGACTCTTGGGTTTTAACCACATTATCCCAGGTCGAAACCTCTCTCCCTGGAGTTGCATGAACTCCATTTAGCATATGTTCCACTTACAGGAACTTAGGACAACACTCAACATGTCCACCTTAGCCTTCAGGAAATAATAATAAATTATTATCTCCTTTGAGGTAAGCCCCCTATCTTAGCCCCTAGGCCCACACACTTAACCTCCTCCCTTACCCAACCTTGTGGAAGCTTACTCCCCCATCACTCTTTCTTCATGGTCGATCTTCACGCAACGATGTTTGTATTTTATTAATGATCTGCATAATTACATATACAAAATCAATCTCCTGGCCTTTAGCACCTAGTCTCTTCGGCGTAATAAACACATAAGCCCATCAACATATCAACATTTGGTTCACCAGCCTACAAAAATGGTTTACAATTCACAAATACAATTGGGGATCATCCTTGAGGATATTACAATCCCCTCCCCTTATTTTTGCACTGTCCTCAGTGAAACTCTTTACACAACATCAACAAGATTTCCAAAATCTTCAAAAAGATGTGGGTATTCTTCCCGCATAGCATATTCATGCTTCGTGTCACATCCTCAGGACCGTACCAGGTCCACTGGACCTTTACAAGCCCTATGGATCGATTCCATAGTTGTTTTCTCTTCCGGTCCAATATAAGCACCGGATACACTTGCAAGACACATTTTTTCTCCACCTGAATCATATTCCAGTCAATAACATGATTATCTTCAGGTATATCTTTCTTAAGAAATGAAGCATGAAACACATTATGTACAATCATGGATGCAGGTAATGAAAGCATATATGCAATGTATATATAGGTATATGAAGGCAATTCTAATAACATTATTACTTGTATAAAAGATACACAACATACAATAAATAGAGAATTGTACTTAGCTTTTGATTGAGAAGAGCTTCCTCCCCTGAGCAGGGCTATGAAACCATCGGGGCAATGGCTTCCTAAGATAGCCACGGTCCACATCCATATCCACATGGTCTAGGCTAAGGTACCAAACCTCAGCAGCACTCCAACCAATGGTCTCTCATTCCTCACATGCATGTCCCACCCTAGGAGTGTACACCTTCACTGTCACCTAGTCCATCGGTTGCTACACCCCCCTTTCCTTGGGCTTCAACAACAGGCCGGCTCAGGAATTCTAAGAGCACTGTGGCTCCTAGAGTTCCAACTTCCCTTAGATATTTTCAATCAGCATCTTCCCCGAGCTACTCTTTGTAGTCAACATTCTAACTTTAATCAACTTCATATCATCTGCATCACCCAGATGTAGTTATCATGAGAAAACATAAAAGAATTCATTTAGAAACTCCAAATTAGTTCAAAAAGAAATTCAACTTTTTCCCCAAAACATGAAATTTCACTTCATAATTATTCTTGGTTGTTTCATATTAATATTGCAACCTTCCTTGTGGTTTTCCACAAGCACCAAACTGCATACCATTTTCCTACAAGGCTTCATTTTCCATACTACCAACAATTTTCAGTATTTCATGTACATCATAATTCAATTGCAATATGTGCAAAACCATATGCAATGAATTTAGATTTGTCTGCATCTAGCAATTCAATCATAATTACCAAACAATTTAATAAAATAGAATGACTTGTCATTCTATGCATATGCATGTTCACAATAATATATGTAAGTTCATTACTTCTTTTGCTGAACAGGAAAATTTCTTGTAGTCAATGCTCATGTGACTACTTGACTTGCAACTTTCTTGTTGCAATTTCTAAGACCTCCCTGAAATGTCCTCAACTTCTTGAGTTAACAACATTTCAGGTGTTAGTAACAATTATTTACATGCAATAATATATATGCATGTACTTACAAAACACATTTAATCATTGCATTTAGTATACAATTATGTCACTTATTATACATGAGTGCAATTCTTAGTGCATAATTAATCAGTGCACCTTGCATTGGATTACATAATGCTCTTTATCTCATTCATGTATCTCACCATCCATAAGTTGGAATTCTAGCCA
Source organism: Picea glauca (assembly GCA_000966675.3). Classification (NCBI taxonomy): domain Eukaryota; kingdom Viridiplantae; phylum Streptophyta; class Pinopsida; order Pinales; family Pinaceae; genus Picea; species Picea glauca. Next base: position 38,319 of record JZKD02S1954336.1, on the reverse strand, counting down.
ATGTGTTGACACATTCTCCACACACTTCCTATTGTCTTCCCAATTAATTGGGTTCCTTCCTTTTCTACCTGAACACTACACCAAGAATATAATTTTGTGGTGTTCATTAGTGTTAGTAAAATGGTTGCAGTCCAAGTTTTATTTAAATCTAGGAATCTTTTAGTACCTGTGTAGCTCATAACCTTTCCATAACCAAACATGTACTAGTATCATACATGACTAGCTTACTGGCATTCATTCCTACAATAAGTTATTATCTTTTAAATCTTTGGTTGTTACCCCACAACCAAAATAACATGACATTCTACTATGTTAGTGTGTACATCTAGAAGCTAAAAAGATTTGAATTAATAAAGGCCTCCAGCCTTTACCACCTTTAGTGGTAAGCATTCAATAATATAATCATGTAATTTTATAAAATAACTCTAGCTGAGAAAATTCTTACCTAAACTTCATTTTAGCAATTATGCAAAAAGAGTAATAAAAACTCATACCTGCATGACTTCCATTAATAAATTTTATACTACTTGAATGTCTGATGGAAGTAGAAGCTTTCATGATTATTTTATCAAACTTATAACCATCACTTCAACTCTTTGTTGATTCACTCCTTATGCAACAACACTTGTAAACATGCAAGCATTCTTTCCTCTGGATGACCCAACAAACCATAGCATACTTGCTGCCACCGAAATTGCCGAAACGTCTTTCCCATGCGAAACTTTTCCTTATTGAACCCAAAAGTCTTCAATTCTTCCTAGATTCTTGAATATTATTGTGCTCTCACTGTGATCATTGTGCATGACTATTTCTGGCCTGAGCAATTTCGACACAGTGTCGCTATCTCAGCGGGGTCTGTTGACCTCCTAGTCAAAGGATATTTCAATCTTCTTAGTCGAATTGACTCTTCGAGCTTGTATTGAACCCAAAACAATTATACACAGGTCCCCTTTCCTTATGTGTATAATTAAGAAGAATTTAAAGACCACCCAAGACAGGCAGAAAAGTTATGCTGATAAAAACAGAACCCACAGAGAGTTTAAAGTGAGAGAGCATGTTTTCCTGAAAGTGAAAGCTAATAGAAGTTCCTTGAGGATAGGAAACTATTCGAAGTTGGTAGCCAGATTTTGTGGGCCAGTTGAAATCCTAGAAAGTATTGGGCCAGTTGCATATATGCTTGCATTACCTGCATCCATGACTATATATAATATGCTTCATATTTCATTACTTAAGAAATATATACCTGATGCTAATCATGTAATCGATTGGAATGTGATTCAGGTGGAGCAAGAAGGCATCTTGCAAGTGCATTCGGTGTGCATATTGGACTGGAAAGGAAAGAAGCTCTGGAATCAAGCCATAGGTCTTGTAAAGGTCTAGTGGACCTAGTACGGTCCTGAGAATGTGACATGGGAGCATGAGGATGCTATGCAGGCAGAATACCCACATTTTTTTTAATATTTTGGAAATCTTGTTGATGTTGTGTAAGTAAGTTGCACTGAGGACAGTGGAAAAATAAGGGGAGGGGATTGTAATACCCCAAGGACGAGCCCCAGTTATATCTATGTATTGTAAACATGTTTTGTAGGCTGGTAAGCCGAGCAATTGTAAGTTGGTAAGCTTATGTGCAAGTAGGTCAGAGAGCCTAGGTGTTAAAGGCCAGGATCCTGTTTTGTAGATGTAATAAAAAAATCGTTGCATGTAGACCGAACACGAAGAAAGAGTGATGGGGGAATAAGCTTCCACAAGATTGAGTAAGGGAGGAGGCTAAGTGTTTGGGCCTAGGGGCTAAGCTAGGGGGCTTACCTGAAAAGGGGATAATAATTTATTATTATTTCCTGAAGGCTAAGGTGGACATGTTGAGTTTTTTCCTAAGTTCCTGTAAAGGGAACATATGCTAAATGGAGTGCATGCATCTCCATGGAGACATGTGTCGACCTCGTCTCATGCAGTTAAAACCCAAGATTCAAACCGTGTTGGGTTCATTCTACCATTATCTCATCCTCCGTTTGAACCTATTTTCCCTTTGTGTTGGACCTCTGCATAACCATGCATTATGAAAGCCAAACCCATGAAGCCGCCCTATTTTGTTTTATGGTGAATACTGACACATCCTGGATATGGCCTGAACTTTGTTGTGTCTTAGTGTGAATTGTTGTCATTTTTGGATGTCTATACACAATTTCTTGTGTTGTTGTCACCCGTGAGTTAATCGATTGTTGTTGTTGTCACTGTTATCCTTACCTTGTGGGAATTGAATTGAAACTGGTTGAAGAAGCAGGTTTTCAGGCCCATGGTTAAAGAGGCAGGTTTTCAAGCCTGTGAGCAGCTTTTTTTGGGTGAGAGAGTTTGTTGGGAAGTGGTTTTTTCTCAGAGAGTTTCCATCACCAACTACAAAGCTCTGAGAACTCCTGATCTGGATTGTTGCTGAGACACTAAGAGGGAGGTGAAGGAACCGATGGACTGTGTGATAGTGAAGGTGTATACTCCCGGGTGGAATAGGCATGTGGTGAGTGAGAGTCCGTGAGTAGTCAACGTAAGGAGGCTCCTTGAGAGAATCCTTCCAGTTGCACTATGTAGTTTCCTGTAACCTCAGCCTAGTCTAGGAATCCCTTGCCCTAGGTGGATTTTAGTTCCAGCTTAGGGGTAACCCACTGTCGAGCGTGATGAGCATAGTGGTCTATGGTTGGGAGGTTCATGGAAGGTCTACACGTAGTTGGTGGTGTTACTCGAATTGAAAAGATAAGTACCATTCTGTGCTTAATTTATATGTTATGCATGTCTATGATGCTTGAATGTTATCATGTATTATGTTGCGTATATGAACTAATGTTAATTCCATTGATTTTGTATGGTAGCAGTAATTATGTGATTATTGTGATTAAGTGTTTTAATTTGATTAAAATGCATATATTATATAAGTGTATATTCTGCAGTGGTAGCATTAACTGGTCTCTATGTTGGCCGAGGATGCTACAGTTTGGTATCATAACTAAGTGAAGTGTCTGAGTAGTGGCATTGCCTGGCCTGCTGGTGGCTGGGGATGTTACAAAATGGTATCTTGATGAATAATTTTATAATTAGGTATCGGCCAAGGGATTGGAGGTCGACGAATGGGCTCGATTGTGCAACTGAAACTTGCTCAGATGTTAAAAATCTAAGAGCGGGCCACAATTTATACCACGGTTTTAGCAAAGTGATGTGTGGCAGCTGGAGGTGAATTGAGGGGCGAAAAGTAGGTTGGCCTAAAACCTTTTTTTCCCACTCCCACAGTCAAAATTTTCCATGAGGTCATATCCTAGGGTCATATGAAGGAAAGAGCTAATGAAAAAGGGGCTAGCACTTGAAACTTGGAGTTTTGGAAGCGCACATGAATAGCTTGTGGGTCTGTCAAGACTTGCACACAAAAGGAAAGGGGACCTATGTAAGATTAATAGGGTCTAGAAAAGGCCTGAAGAGTCAAACCGACTTAGCATTTGGAAATATCCTTTGATCGAGAGGTCAACAGACCCTGCCGAGGTAGGGGAACTACATCGAAAGTGCTCAGGGTGGAAATAATCATGCGCATTGATCAGAGTGGGAGCACAAGAAGATTCAGGAATCCGAGAAGAATTGTAGACTTCTGGGATCAAAAAGGAAAAGTTGCACATGGGAAAGAAGTTGTTGCAATTTTTGTGGTGGCAAGTATGTTATGGCTTGTTGGGTCAGCCAGATGAAAGAATGCTTGCATGTTGCAAGTGTCGCTAGTGATGTTGTTGCATAAGGAGGGAAGCAACACAGAGCTAAAGTGTTGGTTATAAGTTTGATAAAATAAGCATGAAATATTCTACTGCCATCAGACATTCAGGTACTATTAAATTTATTAATGGTAGTCATGCATGTATGAGTTTTTATTACTCTTTTTTCATAATTGTTGAAAGGAAATTTAGGTAATAATTTCCTCAGTCAGAGCTATTTCATAAAATCATGTGATTATATTATTGAATGAATACCACTGGATGTGGTAAATGATGGAGGCCTTTATTAATTCAAATCTTTTTAGCTTCTAAATGCACACACTGGCATAGTAGAATGTCATGTTAATTTGGTTATGGGGTAATAACCAAAGAACTAAAAGATAAGAACTTGTTATAGGAATGAATGACAGTAAGCTAGTCATGTATGATACTAGTACATGTTTGGATATGGAAAGGTTATGAGCCACACATGTACTAAAATATTCCTATCTTTAAATAAAACTTGGGCTGCAACCTTTTTGCTAACAATAATGAACACCAAAAAATTATATTCTTGGTGTAGTGTTCGGGTCAAAAAGGAATGCATCCAATTAATTGGGAAGACAATAGGAAGTGTGTGGAGAATGTGTCAAAACATTGACCAAAATTCAAACTAATGGATGGTGAGATACATCACTGAGATAAAAAGCATTATGTAATCCAATGCAAGGTGCACTGATTAATTATGCATTGACAATTTCACTCATGCATAATAAGTGACATAATTGTATACTAAATGCAATGATTGAATGTGTTTTGAAAGTACATGCATATATATTATTGCATGGAAATAATTGTTACTAACAGCTGAAATGTTGTTAACTTGTTAAGTTGAGGACATTTCAGGGAGGTCTTATACATTGCAATAGGAAAGTTGCAAGTCAAGTAGTCACATGAGCATTGACTACAGGAAATTTTCTTGCTCAGAAAAAAGAAGTAACAAACTTACAGATATTATTGTGAACATGCATATGCATAGAATGATGAGTCATTCTATTTTATTAAATTGTTTGGTAATTGTAATTGAATTAGCAGGTGCATGAAATTCTAAGATCACTGCATAAGATTTTGTACATATTGCAATTGAATATGATATACATTAAATACTGACAATTTGTTGGTTCTATGTAAGATGAAGCATTACAGGAAAAACGATATGCATTTTGGTGCCTGTGGAAAACCACAAAGATGGTTGCATTCATAATATGGCAACAATCAAGATGAATTATGAAATAGAATTTCATGTTTTGGGGAAAACGTTGAATTTCCTTTTGAACTAGTTAGAGTTCCTAAAATGAATTCTTTTATGTTTTCTCATGATAACTGCATGTGGGTGATGCATATGAGATGATGTTGATTAAAGTTAGAATGTTGACTACAAAGAGAAACTTTGGAAATATGTTGATTGGAAATCTTTGAGGGAATTTGGAACTCTAGGAGCCACGGTTCTCTGAGACTTCCTCAGACGGCCTGTTGTCGAAGCCCAAGGAAAGGGAGGTGTAGCAGTCGATGGGTTATGTGACATTGAAGGTGTACACTCCTAGGGTGGGACAGGCATGTGGGGAAGGAGATACCATTGGTTGGAGTGTTGTTGAGGTTTGGTGCCTTGGTATAGACCATGTTGATGTGGAAGGTCTTCTCAATCAAAAGATAAGCATCAATTCTCTATTTATTGTATGTTGTGTATCTTCTACACAGGCTATAATGTTATTAGAATTGTCTGTATATACATATATATACATTGCATATATGATTGAATTACCTGCATCCACGACTATACATAATGTGTTTCATGTTTCATTGCTTAAGAAATATATACCTGATGTTAATCATGTTATTGATTGGAATGTGATTTAGGTAGAGAAATAAGGCGTCTTGCAAGTGCATCCAGTGTGCATATTGGACCAGAAGTGAAAATAGCTCTGGAATCGAGCAATAGGGCTTGTAAAGGTCCAATGGACCCGATACGGTCCTAAGGACGTGACATGTGAGCATGAGGATGCTATGCGGATAGAATACCCACATCTTTTTGAAGATTTTGAAAATCTTGTTGATGTTGTGTAAACAGTTGCACTGAGGACAGTGAAAACATAAGGGGAGGAGATTGTAATATTCCCAAGGAAATGCCCGAGTTGTATTTATGAATTGTAAACATGTTTTGTAGGTTGGTGAGATGAGTGTTATAATAAGCTAGGAGGCTTATGTGATGATTAGTCTAGAGAATCTATTTTGTATATGTAATTATGCAAAACCATTAATAAAATATAAACATCACTGCGTGTAGACCGACCACAAAGAAAGAGTGATGGGGGGCTAAGCTTCCACAAGGTTGGGTAAGGGAGGAGGCTAAGTGTTTCGTCCTAGGGGATAATTTAGGGGGATCACCTCTAAAGGGGATAATAATTTATCATTATTTCCTAAAAGGATAAGGTGGTCAATTGACCAAGTGTTGTCCTAAGTTCCTGGAAATAGAACAAATACGAAGTGGAACGCATGCGACTACAGGAAGACAAGTGTTGACCTGGGTGCATGTAGTTATAGCTGGGAAATCCATCATATTAGGGGGTTCTCTCTATCATTTTTTCATCCTTCGCCTCAGGTTGCTGGGTTTGGGGGAGTCTGAACAATTTTGGCTCTGCACCTGCCTCTGCATACCTGTGCATAGTGAAGGAAACCCTCACGGGAATATTGTTCGTTATCCATTATACCATCCTTCATATGAACATAGTGAGAACCCATGTAATGAGTTGCGTCTTCTGTGAATCTTGAGCATCTCGTATTTTTCTGTTTCTTATGTGTCATAACTATTGGTTGTTGTGGCCATGCATTTCCTTGGCTGAGTGTGCCTTGTTGTCATCGTTTGTTCCATGATGAGCCTTGATGTTGTCCTCCTTGTGCGGGAATGGAGTTAAAGAAGTAGGTTTTCAGGCCTGTGTGCAACAGTCTCTCCAGGAGAGGAAGGTGGTTGTGGTTGAAAAGGTAGGTTGTCATGCCTGTGGGAAACTCTCTCTAGGTGAGAGAGTTTGTTGGGAAGTGGTTTTCTTCCAGAGAGAGTCTAGCACTAGCTACAGAGCTCTGAGAGATCCTGATACAGCCTATTGTCAAGACCTTGAGAGGGAGGTGAAGTAGCCGATGGACTGTGTGACAATAAAGGTGTATACTCCCAGGTGAAATAGGCATGTGGGGAATGCGATTCTGTGAGTAGTGAGCGTAAGAAGGCTCATGGAGATAATCCTTCCAGTTGCACTGTGCAATTTCTTGTAACCTCAGCCTAGTCTAGGAATCCCTTGCCCTAGGTGGAGCTTAGTCCCAGCTCGGGGGTGACCCAATGCTGAGCGTGATGAGCAATGCGGTCTATGGCTGGGAGGTTCGTGGAAGGTCTGCACGCAGTTGGTGGTGTTATTTCAATTGAAAGATAAGTATCATTTATGTGCTTAATTTTATGTTATGAATGCCTATGATTCTTGAATGTTATCATGTATTATGTTGCGTATATGAATGATTGTCTATTACATTTCAATTTGTATGGTAGCAGTAACTCTACATTATGTGTTTTATTTTGATTAAAATACATGTTATATATTTATATGTGAATGTTCTGTGTGGTAGTGTTACTCGACCTGTTGAATGGCTGAGGACGTTACAGTTTGGTATGTTAAGTCAGAGTTAAGTAGTGGCATTGCCCAACTTTGTTGGTGGTTGGGGATGTTACAAATTGTAAGAGGAAAATTATATTCCCTATGGGTTTATTTATCTCATGGTTTCTATGTCCATGGGGTTCGAGGCTTGAAAAATTTAGGTTTGTCAAATATTTCAATAAGGGTGTTGTGGTCAATAATCCTGAAAAATCCATGCCCCAAGACCTTTGAGGCCATTCCTTAGTAACCATGTTCAAAAAGGGTGATGGTTTCCATGTGGATACAATCAATGCAATCTCAAGAAGGAGTATTGGGGGCCTTGGTGGTCTCAAGGTCTAGATTTCATTAGAACTATCTAGTGTTCAAGAGGAGTCGGTTGGATTTGGATATATGTGAGACCAAAATGATCCATGGTTAGGGTTCATTGGTGTGAAATTGTAATTGAAAGATCTATTGGGTTGTGGGGTTATTCATGCAATGGTTGAGGGAAGAAGAAACGAAAAGTAATTAAATCTTGAGGAGGTGGTATTTCTATAGTTATTGGCAAAGATATTCGAGTGGAGAAATTTGGATTGTTAGTAGGGAAGTCTTTGATGGGAAAATTCCTCATTTGTAGAGTTTCCATGGCATAGTTGAATGAATGGCTTAAGCTTGAGTGGGATCCTGTTTTGGGGTATGGCCCAATATTTCATTTTAAATCAAAATTTATGGCTCAGGTTTATTTTCAATTGTGACAAGGATGCACTAAAAAATTATAAAAGGTAATTGGTTTCTTCATAGTGTTTACCTATCCATCAGACCATGACATCCTTGTTTCAATTCAAAGGAGTAATTCTCTGGTCTGGGTAAAATTAACAAGTTTTACTTTGGAGATGTGGTCTGAGCGTGCTTTGCAAGTTATTGGTGACACCTTGGGTAAATTCATTATGTTGGATGACAGTTTCAAATCCTATAATGGTTAATCTATTGCTCGTATCCTTGTAGAAATTGATGTTAGTAAGGCTTTTTTTGAATCAATGGAGCTAGTGGTTGGTGATAAATCGTACACCTAGACCCTGGATTTCATGAATTAACCTTTCAGTTGTGTGAGATATGAATAGTATGGCCATGTTCTTCATGACTATGCCAATTATTTTATGCAACATTATTGGGAAAAGAAAATTATTATGGCCAACAACAACTCCTCACATTTTTTTTGAGTCACAGGACCACTTTGAGGGTGAAGTTGTGGGGGATGGCAAACACCTAACGATGAGAAGAAGGTAATTTTGATATACATGGGTTTGATGGTTGGAAACATATGTATTCTCTTAATTTATATCTCTCATCAATTGGAAGGAATTGAGGAGTAATTCCAAGCATGTCCGAGAGTTTTCACCTTCTTTCCTTCTCAATTGCAAAAGTTGTATAATATTTGGAGTTTAGGTGAGTACCCTTTGGGTAAGTTGGAGTAAGGGGAGGATTCTATTTCTCATTGTCATGATGAAGTGGAGGGGAATATTTTGGACATGTATAAGGGGAGGGTTTTTCTATTAACCTATCATGTGACTCAGACCCTTCGTTTGTGAAGGGGGATAACCCTATGGAGAGGTTTTTTCCTTATATTCATTCTCCTCGGAAATAAGGAGGTGGTCATTACCATGTGAGACCTTGTACCTCCTCTCATGACTCTCTAGTTTTGGGGGGTGGTATCGGATATACTAAAGGATATTGGGGGTCATAAGGCTGGAAAAAAATATAATATGAAGCATGCATAAGAAAGAGTGGTTAAATAAGTTAATTATGGAAGGAAAATACTTATTACTAGGTTTCTTAGAGTAGGGATAGCCCCTAGTGGGGTTAAACCATGTTGATCCTACCCATTAACATTCACGGCTTGGGGGGAAGGCCAAAAAAATATCCCTCAAACAATTGGTGGACATAAATAAGTTGGAGCTGATCTTTATAAGGGAAGCCATGGGAAATGGGGATATTATAGTTAGGGATCTAAATAAATCCTTGGTGGGATGGGATTTCTCTAGATGCAGAAGGATTTTCTAGTGGCTTCATTACTAGATGGAGTCATAACATTTCATTGATTTACTCCTTTGTTGTGTGTTTAAGTATGTGCATAGATGTTTTTAGCAAGATTCTTGGCATGGAAATAATCTTGCTCGATGTGTATGGACCTTACAAGGGAAAAAACTTTATGGAGCAATCTACTAACTTCATAATGGACAAAGGATGAAAATTTGATTTTAGGCGGTGATATGAATCTTACTATCAATAGAAGCGATATCTAGGGTATCTCTACAAGACATGATAGGTTGGAATATTTATTTATTGAAGATAAGGTAGGTTGGGTTGATATTGAACCGATGGAATTGAGGCCTACTTGGTCAAATAATAGATAAAATGTGGAAGAGGTTTCCAAGCGATTGGATGTGTTTCCGGTACATCATGCATTGTTGGAAAAGGTGGAAAGGTATAGTACATGTATTGATTCTTCCTGATGTTCATATCACTTCCCAATTATGTAGGAATTGGGTTAGGGCACCTTGAATCCTGGGCCCCTTTCAGATATAATCCTAATTGTTTTACAAGATTTTCAGGATTTGGTGAAAGCCTCTTAGATGCACTATGATGGAAACTTGGATGATCCTACTTGTTCTCAGTTTACTAGATCATTAAAATTGGTGAAAGAGAAAGTCACATTTTGGGAAAGAGAGAGGTACAACATCAGGGATATTCAATTGAAGGATGTTGGAAAAAAAATGGATAGAATTTTTAAAGAAAATGTCGAAGGGTTATTTAGTTCAGAAGTGTTGAATAGTATCAAACTTCCTGAATACAAAAAATGTAATATTTTGTTGGACAGGGAGAATGACTAGAAAGTAAAAGGTAGGGCTATTTGGCTTGACCAAGGGGACCAAATTAAAAAAAAATCATAATTATTCCAAGTTTAGAGAAATTCATAATACCATTTGGGAATCGTCTAATCAAGAAGGAGATAAAGATCGATGTTTTAAGGACTCTTTGGTAGACCTTGGGGTGAAATACTTTAGTGGCATTTTTAAGGAACTTGAGAGAGAAAACATAGGAGAGATTTTTTGTTGTAAAAACTTTTCAAAAGGATAAAATTTCTGGGATGGATGGTGGACTACTAAATTTTACTTGGATTTCTTCACATTGATTGGGGAAGGTTTATTAAGGGTAGTTGAAGAGGTTAGAATATTGGGGAAGTCTCCTAGGAGAATGGAATACACTTTTATATCCCTTATCCCAAAGAATGATCATATAGAGAGATTTTATGGTTTTATGCCAATATCACTATGTAACTGTGTGTACAAAATTATTTCTATGATCATAGCTATTAGAATTAATCCCATTCTCTCTAGGTTTATCTCCACTGAGAAGTTTGTGTTTTTTAATGGGAGGCAGACTCATGAATCCATGGGTTTTTCTCAAGAGGATCTTCACATTATCAAGCTCTCTCAATATCTTAGTGTAGTTATTGAGTTGGATTTGTCCAAATCTTATGACAGGGTCTCTTGGTTGTATCTTCGACTTTTGTTGATTCATTTAGGGTTTTCTCTTCCTTTAGTGAAATGGATTATGGAGTGTGTGTATTCACTTTGTTGAGTTTATAAATGGGCTTGTCTCTTATTTATTTAATCCCTCTAGAGGGCTCAAGCATGACTTACCTCTATCCCCATATCTCTTCCTATTGGTGGCAGAATGACTTAGTAGGTTGGAGGATAAGAGATAAAGGAAACTCTTTGGCATTAATGTGGGGAGGAGTGAATCATTAATAGACCTTCATTTGTTGATGATGTAATTCTTTTCTATTTTGATAATGATGATGAAGGCCAGGATTTCAAGGATATTTTAAAACTGCATTGTGTTGCTAATGTTATGGAGATTAATGAGAATAAATATGTTTTATTCACATCTAGCTTACAGGGAACTCAAAATTATAGGATGGAAAGAATCTTTCCTTTTCAGCATCTTGATATTAATGAAGGGGTAAAATACATTGGTTTCACTCTAAACCCCAATAATTATGGTAAAATGGATTTTAACAAAGATCGAAGATCGCATTTTTTTCTGTTGCGATAGGTGGTTCTCCATGGGGGCAGGTTAATTTTTGGAAAATATGTATTAGAGGCAATTCCAATATTCATGCACACTTTATCCCATATCCAGAAAGGGGTTTTGGAAAGGATGAAGAAATGTTGTTTTAACTTTTATGGAAAGGAATCAATGAATAGTATAAGGGATCACACCTAACCATATGTAAGTTCATAACTACATGTTGGATAACTTGCATTTTGGATAATGTTTGACAAGTTTTGGGATATGTGTCAGAGTAATATTAAAGAATAAAAGGTAGTTAGAAGTTGGACCAGAGTGCACGATGTGAGCGTAAATTAAGGAGTCAAATCACGCAATAGAAGGAAAAGAAATGAAGCGACGCGGAAAAGGAGGAAAACGATTATAAACCATTGGAGGTTTTGGGACATGTTGTCCACTTTGTAACTAGGAGTGTAATAGGATAGACCTACTTTTAGGTATAAGTATGAAAAGGGTTTTTGGGTAGAGGGGGTTCTAAAGTTGGAGAGATGAGGAGAATTATTTCATTTATGAGAGTATAGTTTAGTCTATGCTAAGTATGCATATGTATGACTAAGGTTTTTGTAGATAGCCTAGCACTGTAGTAGAATGGCTAGGCAGGTTAAGTAGGGTAATGTCGCACACAAAGTATAATGATTGATCGAAACTATGAACTAATGGAAATCACACACCTGAGTAGACATTTAGGAGGAACATGTTGAGTGCATCACGTCCCCTCATCACTGTAGAATCTTGGTTCTGACATCCACTATAGATGCCTCGGGTGAGACTTCACTTGCTTGGAGGTGATACTAAAGGGGCCAATATATAAGGGTTTTGTTGGTTATTTAATACTATGAACCTAAGGTATTCCCTATGTGCCAATAAATGGTTTTGTTGGCAAGACTGTGATCTGTAAATAAGGGGAATATTTTGGAGGTCGAATAAGCAAGAGATCACATAATGGATAGAAAGGAAGCAACTAGAATTTGCTAGAGGATAGAATAAGAATCCACGACTTAGTGATGAATAATGGTTGCAAAGGTATGTATTCACAGATCTACATGAAATCTTCTGTAGTGAATTTCCAATATTTTTGACTGAATGGTTAGAGAAGCTAGTTGGGAATGTTGGACGATATCGAGTTGAAGCCCCAAGAATATGGACCCTTGAGTTGAATAGAGAGTTGAATACGGTAATTAATAAATTTTCTCCCATAGTTGATTTTTGGTTGAATAGTATCCTAGGATGTTATATTATCGAGTTTGCAATATATTGTACCCAGTCTTATAGTGCCGCAGAAAGATATTTTTTCAAGGGTCCATGCATAAGGTATTTGAACGCATTGTCTACATAGATAAAGATGTTTTTATGCTACAAGAATGTTATGAAAATGGAATCTGATTGTTATGGGACTTCAGGAACATAGGGGGACTAGGGGATGACTAGAAGATGATATGAGAAGAGATGAGTGAAGAGATGAAAGAACAAATTGAATAAGGATGACAAGAGAAGAAGATAGTGAGTCATATGGGGATATTGAAGTACTGCATTATGGAAAAAGGTTTAGGTATATGAGGGAGATTGTGTCTGAGAAAGAAGAGTAGCACAAAGAACCTAGCATATAACTTCATATCACACCATACAGAAAAAGGAAAGAACCAAAAAGGGATCCTTAGAATAGTCCAACAAAATAAGGAAGTCCATATCATATCAAAATTTGCGTCGAACCCATGACCCCTTGTGCATCATTGAGAATTGAAGTAGGAACCAGAACTTGTTCAAGAGAAATTGTAGTTAGTGGAGGAAGTAAAAACAATAGTCAGAATAGTGGGAGAATTTTAGCAAACTAGAGTTAGTCAGCATCACCGAAGGAAAATACTATGCAGAATACCATGGAAGAAATAAATAATGCATTGAGGATGCCATAATTCAATGGAGTAGGGTCAAAGGACCTAAATAAGCATTTGTTTGTATGTGAAACTATATGTAATGCAAAAAATTTCCAAGATGAAGAAGCGAAGATTGTGCTGTTGGCGACGAATTTTAGAAATCATGCATTGATATGGTATAGGAAATACTAGACTACTACACCAGCAGGATAGTCAAGAACCTTGGAAAATATTAGGTAAGCCTTACTGAAGGAATTTAGGACGCCGAAATTTGAGTCACAGTACATTACGAGAATGAATGAGATTAATCAAGTGCATACTGAGACAATGTGGGACTATGACCAAAGGTTTAAATATGTGATGGGTTGGATGAAATTTCAGATCCATGATGAGAAACACAGAGAATTGTTCATTGCAAGTTTATTGCAGCACATATGTTGTCTGTTGACGCAACAAAAGGTAACGTCGCATCCAAAAGCGTTGGAAATTGAAATGAATCTAGAATCATCCCCAGTGGGAGAAAGCAGTGTAGGGATAGAACAGGTCCAGGCACAACTAACAGGATTGAACATCCAGTTGCAAGAGATTAGTTAGAGTAAAGAGAAGTGTGAACAAGTTTGGTGAATTACATGTAATATAAAAGACCATCGCAAAGATAAGTGTCCGAAATTTATGTAGCACATGGCTACAGGAGCACCTAACCCATTGGCATGAGTAGGATATTTTGAAATATTTAAGACTTGGAAACATCATATGACTTCTTGCCAATTATTTCTAGAAATACCTAAGTACACCCGGGAATCTGTTTTGTAATTTTTGCAAGTTTGTAGGTCACGATGAGAAAGATTGTTGAGAATTCAACTTAATGAGAGAACGCACTTCATATGCTTACAATATTCAAGAGGAAAATGTCAGAGTAGAAGTAGTTCCATAGTACAATACTCCAAGAGGATTTAACCAGGGTGAATGAGGAGGATTCAGTCGAGGTCGAGGGCGAGGAGGATTTGGTCGAGGAAGAAGAGGGTTGATCATTTGTTATAATTGCAACAAACCGATATATTTAGCTAGGGACTACCCGAATCCATGCATGCAAAGTATGTACTATAGAGAATTAGACCATGTGACAGAAGATTGTCCTCAACTAATAGAGAAATGGTAGGAGAGAGGGAACCTGAATCAGAACCAGAAATAGAAACTATAGATGATAGTTGCAGAACAACACGATGATTATCCTAAAATAGCAACGGTTACATGAGGAGGAGCTAGAACAGGAGCATATGCGATGGAAAGGGGAAATGAAAAGATTGACCAATGGTTAAGGAAGGAAGATGAGCCTAGTCTAGCATTTAACCCATAGAAAGAGAAAGAGACATATCAACAAGTAAGAAAGTAGATACTAGGGTCGGATTGGATAGAATCAACGTTGACTACGCCACCATCGTATGATAGACCTCCAGTATACGGTGTCCCTTCACTTTACGATCACACCATTCCATAAAGGTCAGTCAATAAGGTAAGTACACTAAAATATTTTCTGAAGAGTTGTTTAGAGTTGATGAAGGACAAGACAACGTTGAATTTGTTGCATGGGATGATAGATCAGTCCACCCAAGATAAAGAAATACCTATGACATAGAGAGTGGTGAACCAAGTATTGCACAAGAAAAGAACGAACAAAGAATTAAGGCTAAGTGCATAGATAAGGGAGTATGACATGGACAATTTCATATTAGACTTAGGATCGGTTGTACATGTTGTTCCAAGACAAGTGTGGGAAATGATGGGGAAGCCTAAGTTAATTTGGTCACATATTAAGTTGAGGTTGGAAAACCGGCATAAGATAGTACTTATTGGAAGATTGTTAGAGGTAATTGTGAACTTTGAATCTATTGAGATCATGGATAATAGTCAGCCATATCCAGAGTTTCTTGGCCTGGATTGGGCCTACAATAATCAAATTATTATTAACTTGAAGAAAATGGAAATGATCTTTGAATTAGGAGACTTAAATATTACTACACCCTTGGATCCTATAGAATAAAGAAGCTACGTGGAACTTGCCAAAAAAGAGATAGATAATTTGTATAATATGACCGTGTGCATGGATGACTATAACAATCCTATTTTTGATGGTGCACTTAGTTGGGGGAGTATTATCTCTTGTGCATTAGACTCAGAAGAAGGACTAGAACATTGGCAACATAGGTTACATGAATTATCGACCAGAAGATATGCTCACATTACTTTCTCTTTGCGCTAGATCAGGACAGAGGTATGTGATATACCCAGGTTTGACGGGTTAACTGACGTAAGTTCCTTTGTAAAATAATTTGAGTTGCAGATACCCAAATAGAAGAGCTTGTTATAATTAGATTTTGCACTAAGAGAAACCCCAACGAGATGGTGGGTGACACATAAGGAAGGTATATGAGATTGATAGCATTGTAAAAGACTTGTGCATATCAGATTCAGAATAGAAGTTGAAGAGATGATGTAGAAATACACAATTTTGAACAATCCATTAGATCATATTACGCAATGCATTACAACTTGGAGACAGGTTCCCAAGAAAGAATGGACTCACATGTTTATACATACACTTGAGGTGGTTCCGAAGAACTGTTATTTGGAAGTAGAAGTGCATAGATGGACAGGGGAATTGGGAAGATCTCACCCATAAACTTAAGGTAACATTTAGTTTTGAAGTTGAGTCACCTCTAGTATATGCATCCCTACAAGTAATTAGAAATAATATTTTTATGAAAGAAAATTAGATAGAAATAGTACCTATGTGTAGTGTGCATAGAGAATCTGCGATAATTCATGGAATACTGGCATGTTATAATGTTACTGAAGAAGATCCAAGAAATGCACAAGTGTCAAAGACTAAAGGAGAGCACACAGTGGAAGGTCCAGAAATAGAATCTTATGCTTATGTTAAGCCATTAAGAGTGTGCAAGGTGAATATCGATACGATAGAGAAACCTAAGTTCACAAATATTGGTGACTACTGGAACGATGAGATTGTTGAGAAGATCGTAGACTTGCTATGTGAATATCAATATATGTTCCCGACTACATTTTCAAAGAGGAAGGGGATTGTTGGAGAACTAGGTGAAATGAATATCCCATTAAAACCATATGCGAAGTCATTCTCACAGATACTGTAAAGATTGAATCCGAAGCACAAGGAAAAATTGAAACAAGAACTTGATAGAATGTTAGATATTGGCATTATTGAGCCCATCACAGAATCTGAATGGATAAGTCTGATGGTATTACAAGGAAGGTGAACGATGCATGTTTACATGATCCATTCTCAACCCCTTTCATGGAAGAGGTTTTAGAGAACGTAGGAGGGCATGAGGCATATTCGTTTACAAATGGGTTTTCAGGATATCATTAGATTAAAATTGTGCCTAAATACAAACACAAGATGACATTTGTGATAGAATGGGGAAGCTACTAGTACACCATGATGCCATTTGGCTTGAAGAATGCACCTGATGTGTTTTCTAGAGTAGTTGTTGTAGCCTCTAAGGAATTTATTCATAAGTTTCTCGAAGTGTATTTGGATGACTGGACTAATTTTATCTTACTGAAGGATCATACAAAAACTTTGTGACTGATGCTTGATAGATGCAGACAATAACATATTTCATTTAACCTAAATAAGTGTATATTTTGTGCACCTTTCACGATTTTATTAGGTCATGTGGTATGCACGCAAGGTTTATTGGTAGATCAAACAAAGATAGTCATAATTATTAACTTGCCACCACCTGAATCAGTAAGACAATTGAGAAAGATGTTGGGTCATACAGGCTATTACATGAAGTTTATTAAGGGCTATGCACATATTACAACCCTGATGGAAAAGTTTTTAAAGAAAGAAGCTAAGTTTCAATGGAATGAAGAGTGTCAACAAGTTCTGGGTGTATTAAAACAAAAGTTACTGACTGTGCCCATTCTCCTATTCCCGGATTGGAAGAAATAGTTTCATGTGCATGTAAAAGCATCGTCCTAATCGCTTGGCATAGTATTATCTTAGCCAGAAGAGGGAGGGTTCGACCACCCAATTTTTTTTCTAGAAAGAAGTTGTCTACTTCATAGAAGAATTACACGACGACAAAAAAGGAAGGACTAATGATGGTATATGATTTACAAAAGTTCATACAATACTTTTTGGAGTTCCATTTCGAGATGTATATAAAACACTTTGCATTAAGATATCTAGTGAAAAAGCTAATGCTGGGGGTGAGAATTTGTAGATGGTTTTTGTTGTTCCAGGAGTATGACTTTAAAGTTATTCTAAATCCGGGGAAACTGAACGCAGAAGAATTTCATATGTCGCAGATACTAACAACCGAAGATGCAGGGAATCTAGATGACATCTTACTTGATGTGAATTTTTTCCCAGTTCCAATGGTGGATGACTACTTTATAGAAATTTTCCAATTTCTAAGTACAGGAATGGCTCCATCAGACATGACAGTAGCTTAGAAGAAACATATAGTGGTGAAATTAGAATATTATTAGTTGATAGTAGGAGATCTGTATAAGTTAGGCATAGATGGGATATTGTGACGATGTGTAATGGAACATGAAATACCATTGATCTTAGCATAATTTCATGAATGAATAGCAGAAATTCATTACATGGGGAAGGTGATAGTGCAGAAGATCCTACATTCAGGACTATGGTGTCCCACATTACATAAATATGCCAAGTATTATTGTCAAAGTTGTGACGTTTTTGAGAGAGTAGGAAGGTCATTAAGGAGGGATGAGATGCCTTTGAATCTACAAGTCACTTTTCAAGTATTTGAAAAATTGATAGTAGACTTTGTTAGACCGATAAATCCACCAGTGAGATCAGGATCCTATTACATAAACAATGCAACAGACTACTTAAAAATATGGGAAGAAGGAGAACCAGTTACAGACTGTAATGCAGAGAACGTTGCACGGTTCTTAAATGAAAACTTAGTCAGAAGGTTTGGGTTTCCTAAAGTCCTTTTCAACGATCAGGGGACTCATTTCTTGAACAAGACAATTGTAGCATTGACATAAGAGTTCCATATTCAACTTCGAAAGAGCACGTCATATCACCCTCAATCAAATGTAAATATGGAGGCAGCTTTCAATAAGATATTATAGAATGCATTGACTAATATATTCAATGTAGGATGAGATGACTGAGATTTAAGGATTCCTGCAGTATTATTGGATTATAGAACTACCTGCAAGAAGCTGACATGTCATAAACCCTTTAGGGTAGTATATGGTAAGGATGTATTCCATGCCTATGGATTTTGTTGTACATATTCTATGTATTTCTACATTAACATAACTTACAGATACTAGCGCAGTAGAAGAAACAATTTCTCATTTACTAGCACTGGAGGAAAATCAATTTGTTTTTGGATTCCATTAGTAGGTACAAAAGGCACACGGCAAACCTTGACATGAGAGACATATCAAGCAAAATAAATTCCAGACAGGAGATCTAGTATTTCTCTATGACAGTAAATTCTTACAACACCCTGGGAAGTTCAGGATGCATTGGCTAGGGCCAGATGTTATCATGTATGTAACAGACACATGTGTTTTTAAGCTAGAAACATTAAATGGAAAAGTGATAGAAGGATTGGTGAATGGGATTCAGTTAAAACTGTATAGGGAAAGTTTCTCTTCCACACAATATCCTAAAATTATGCAAGGGATGTACCATAGAACTCATATCATAGAAGGAAAAGATAGGAAAAAGAAAGAAAAAATAAGTAAAAAGGATAAATAGGGAAAATTTTCACAGAAGAGAAAGACTGAGCATGTAGAAGCACACACAGAAAGTGAAAGCAAGTTGTAAGGGAATGAAACTACGCAGAGATAAAGGAGACCGCACAGAAATCAGTTAGACATATTTAAGAGAAATATGACAAGTAAAGAGTCTTAATGAGGAAATATGACAGTTATGAAGAATTTATGAGGACACATGATGAGAAAACGCAGTTAAGAGGAGACATCATGTCGAAATGGTGGAAGAAGTGTAGCCATAAATGCAAAGTACCACGAAGATTGTAATAGACTGGCAGATCTAGAAGAAGATACGATGAAGGATTTGGCATAAATGCAGGGTTAATACAAGTATTGAATGTACAAAACTAGTGGATTAGATGGAAATATTCGATGTGAAGATACGTAACAACTATCGAAGGGATATAAAATAATGCAAGGGGTCGACGAGGAAAGTTTATCACCAGTTACAGTTTGAGTGAGAATGAGTTGCAGATCCTATTTGTAGCGTCAAGTTGTAGATTCATGTGATATAATTGAGTTATAGAGTGGAGTAGTACATGTTATCCAGAGGGAAATTGTTGCAAAAAATAATAGAACCACCAAAGGAAGAATCATCTCGTCAGTACCGAAGAAGCAGAGGAGCCAACTAATGGTGATACTAGTAACAAAAGATACTCCAAACGTTTCATCCTCATATTCGAACTTCCCACATGACTCCATTCCTCCAAGGAAGGACATAGTCAAGATGATCCACTTGCAAAAAGAGGATAAGTACCCACTGGTAGAACCAAAGATTCCATAATGCAAAATTGTGGATGGATATATGTTAGGAATGATCCCAAACTTGAAGTATGTTGACCATGACATTACATATGACAAGAAATTCCTAGAGCTATCACTAAGAAAGTTTATGAATAAATGCATCTATGACAAAAAATTATGATCATGATAGAACCCCATATGTGGGTGACAATATTATAGAAAGTTGGTTTACTGAACCTTTTCGAAATTCCACAGTTTGGAAGAAGTAATGAGATAAATGCATGTGTGAAGATTCTACTAATTGTTTTTCATGAAGGCCATGTATGGATCAACATGATAGTCTTGATTGACATTGATTTGATTGTGTGCATTGCAGGGTTACTGTCACAGGGGGAGGATTCCACACCTTTGTTTTTTGAGAAGAAGAATGAGAAGACTCTCTTGGAGAGTATGAAGGAGAAATTTCACACACAGAGAGCTCAACACGGCCTGGATGTTGCAAACATAAGTGATCTCAAAGTTAGGTTCGTGACAGGCGTCCTAACATGCAAGTTATTAAGGAAGTGTAGAAAGGACCGGGTCCTAGCAGTAGTCATTGAGGAAATAGAAAAGTGTGTCAAGGGAATACAAATGAATTGGGAAAGATTTTTTCTGAACCAATTCTTGTTGGATTGTGAGGAAGCAAATGAAATCGGAAAAAAAAATCCACTATGTGTGGCTTTTAATTCTCATTGTATTATCATATTGGAGAGAGTCATGTTTTTGTGTGCTAGGGACAAGCCATGCCTTGTTGCATGATACCAAAATTTGTGGAACTCTACACATAAAATACGACAGATCAAAAATAATTTTGTGTTCTATATTTATAAGGAGACTATCAGTACTATCATATAGAGCACACCAAGGATACCACCTCAAGTGGTTGGGGAATATAAAACATTGGTAATATTCAATTCTGAGCACCTTCATATGTATGTACAATAAATAAAGGACTCGGATCAGCAATGGTTCCCCACTCGTTATAGGCTAACCGAAGAAGAGATGGGGAACATCATGGTAGATTGGGAGAAAGATTGGAAGAGCCCAACGTCAAACACATAGAATCCAATGAAGACAAGATGACTAGAAAATCAAAATCTCAAAGTTCAAGAGATAAATGATGATGATGAAGAAGGAGAGGGAGAAGACATAGGAAATGGTGCAGAAACGACACCACTACGCACAACACCCAAGCTCATCCCACACATGAGAGAGGAGAGAAAATAAATGGATCTGAGAGACAAAGGAAAAGCAGTAGATACAGGGACACCACCCCCATAGTGCAAGAAAAGAAAAGTGATCAAAGAGATAGTTGTGCAAGCCCTCACAGAGGAAAATTTTGAATGAATAGGTGACCAAGTGAAGGAGGTCACATATGATGCATTCCAGTGTGTGCAACTTCAACGAGAGGAGATGAACAAAAGGATCCAAGAACATATGGTTGAATTGTGAAAATCATTAGAGACAACAAAGCTTACACAGACAGGAACAGAAGAAGATGAACACACATAAAGAATTGCAAGGAAGGGGGAGGCAAGACCAATAGTCTCCCAAGAGTTAGAAATAGAAGATGAATGAAAAGAAATCAAACTATCATTTGGGGTAGTAGATATCCCCACAGTCAAGATGCAAGAACAAGTCAGATTAGTAGGACATCTTCACTTAGTGTTATCAAAATCACCTACTAAAGCATTGCAAGAGATACAAAACACAACATTATAAAATAATGGGCCTCCTAAGGAAAAATCAATAAAATTATGAGGCATAAAACAATTATAAATTATTGGAGGTTTTGGGACATGTTGTCCACTTTGTAACTAAGAGTGTAACAGGATTAGCCCTACTTTTAAATATAAGTATGAAAAGAGTTTTTTGGTAGAGGGGGTTCTTAATTTAGACAGCAGAGGAGAATTAGTTCATGTATGAGAAAATATTTCATTCTATGCTAAGTATGTAGATGTATGACTGAGGTTTTCATAGGTAGGCTAGCATTGCAACAGACTGGCTAGGAAGGTTAATTAGGGTAATGTCGCACACAAAGTATAATTCTTTATCTACACTATAAACTAATGGAAATCATGCACCTTACTAGACAGTTAGAAGGAACATGTTGAGTGCCTCACTTCCCCTCATCACTACAAAATCTTGGTTCCTATAGCCCCTATAGATGCCTCAGGTTATAATTCACTTACTTCCAGGTGATGCCTAAAGGGAAAATATCTAAGGGTTTTTTTGGTTGTTTAATGATATGAACCTAGGGTCTACCCTATGTTCCAACACTACACCTAAATATTAGGAGGGATGGGGGCTCACATATATACACCTATTTGATCATTCCTTAGCTACAAATTCCTTGTGGAATTTACTCACAAAAGTCAGTATCTGGGGGAGGATCATTATACATAAATACATTGCACCAAATACACTCTTGGATCAAATAATAATGGAGAGGAAACATATCCATAATGTTTCAGATCAATGTAAATCCATGACATTATATTTACCAAAGAATGTTAAGTATTTGGCATGGAGAGTTGGCCATAGAGCATAGGTGAGGATAGGGGTTGATGCAATAATGGGATGTAATGAGGAGGTCTTTCTTGTTGAAAATATATCCTTAACTTTGAAAGAGATATGGACATGCACACTAAATATGGTCATCACTATAACTAAAAGTACTCTATTGTCCCAAGGTTTGTTTTTTAATCAGGAATTAGGGATAAGTGATAAGATAAGTAAAGGATGGGAATATTTTTGTATTGAACTGAGAAGAGCACATTTAAGGTTGAGTGGGGATACTAAATTTTTAGTATGAGAAATGAATAATACTATGAGTGATTTCATTATGAAGCTCGACTATCTATCTCTTCAATACCCCAGCCTTATTGAGCTCAAATGGTGGTGGTTAAAATTGTCGAAGGTGAAGGCTCCACCTAAGAGTGTATTGTTCATGTGGATAATTTTGAATAATAGAGTATTGACTTGGGAAATTCTTCAAAAGAAGAACAAAATTTTCCCTAGAAGGTGTTCATGTTGTAAATAGAATGATGATACTACCACTCATGTTTCATTTTCTTGTTTGTTCTCTATGTAGGTCTAGAAGGAATTGGAGGCTTCATGCGGTTTTAGGATTTGTGGCATAAAGAGATTGTGGATATTAATTTCCAAGAGTGGTTTATAAGAGGAGAGTTGAATCATTTTATAGAATTTCCACTCTTAGTCACTTGGGGAATATGGATGGCTCGTAGTTCTAGTTTATTTGAAGATAAACCAATCCCATAGTTTTAAACCTTGATCCAAGTATTGTCTTTATTATCAGTTTAAAAACCTATTGTGAGTATAAAGGAGTGGATAGTTGTGGGAGAAATTTCAGTGGATAGGTATTATGATTGGATTTTTTCTTACAGGGCGTGTCAAGGGATAGGGAAAACTTGCAATTTCGGTTTTGTTTTATTTATATCAAATTCTTATTTCTTTCCTACAAAGGAAAATCTATGAAAAGGAACACATAATGTTGGGGAATTCAAGTCTTTACTTTACCATATGAAATTTTCACTTGACAAAGAGACTTCCAAGATTCGTATGTTTAGGGATTCAAATCTCAATATAAATTGGATGTAATATCAGCTCTAGGTCCATAGCATTGGTTTATACCCATAAAGGAGATTTCAAGACAGTTTTAGGAGGTATCTTTCAATCACATCTATAGGGAGCTCAATGTTTGGGCCAATACCGTTTCCAAATATGGTTTACTGATGATGGAAAACCATATTATGAAAGATGAATATGATGAGGGTTTTTTAGTCTCCTCCAAGCCCACAAATGTTTTGAGTTTTAATATTTTCTGTGGGAGGGTTTCAATGTAATTTTTTGATATGATTGGATTTGGTTGCTTGATATGTTTTCAGATGAATTGTAATGTAAGTCGTTTGGACATGACAATATCACGATTTTCATTCTAATGAATCATGGCTAGAACTATATGGAGTTTAATGATAACATTGACAACTTTTAATCATACACCATGTGGAATGTATTTTTAATTCTCCTTGAATGAAAATACATTTTTTGTTGGAGAAAAGAAGATGAGGATGGTTGATGTTTATTGAAATCAAATTTGGTTTATTGAATTTAAAAAAAATAAGGAATTATTTAATTTGTTTTAAAATTTTATTTTTGTACTTGAAAATCTTGTTCTTTTCATTTTTAACTCTGTTAATGTCACAAAAATTACAATTCTTTCAACCCACTATATCTTAGGAATTGTTTAACATATTTTTTTTTCCATAAAAAAAATTCTTTATAACCTTATAGAAAATTATAGATGTTGTCCCTGAAGGACTTGATAGGACTTATAGAAAAAATTGTCCAAAATATAGCTCTGACCCAAAAAAATATTATAACTTCGATTTACAACATTAATCATCGACATATGAATTTTTTACAAAACTCATCAGAAAATAGAAATTTTCCAAAATTTATCAAAACATAACCAAAACCCATATGCTAGAGACCAATGATCAGACAAAAGACATATCTAACTCAAGCGGCCTCTATTACCTTCATAAAAGGGCATAAAAAAAATTCAAAGGGACTAAAAGTGGAAATTCAAATATTCCATTTCCTGACCATCTATGAACTCATAAACTCCAAAGGTCCCAACAGGCAGAAGAAGCGCTTATTTAGAAAGATCATGTTTTTTTTATTGTGTTCTCTTTAAATGTGAGTAAAAGAAATCCAGTGAAAGGATTGAATCAAGAAGAGAATGTCCCACAATAAATAATTCATACTAATATTTTCCACCTCTACCTTTTTTGGGCTCGGTAGATAACCAACTTTGTCTTGCCCATGATCTAAATTTTAGAGAGGTCCCTTTTCTTTGGAAAATGTAAGAGATCCCAAAGAGATGAAAACTCTTCTTTTGAGTTAGAACCTATGCCTAGGGAAAATATCATATGGAATAAATGGTTGTGGTTTACATATAATACCACCCCAACACCACATTTTGGTGGATCTCCCTGGCTAGCACCATCGAAAAAACTCAAAGGAATATTGTAATAAATTTTTGACATTACCAATAGCCCCTACTTATTTTCCTTTGTGACGTAGACCTATCGGCACTCAGACTGAGATCCACTCACAGGATCGTTCTTTATCTCCTTTGAGCTGAATTGGCTCTTTCAATTCCTTGCTGGAATCTCAATTTAACCGATCCACAGGTCCTTTCGGAAGCTCCCCTGTGCAAACAACACTAGGNATTATATTTACCAAAGAATGTTAAGTATTTGGCATGGAGAGTTGGCCATGGAGCATAGGTGAGGATAGGGGTTGATGCAATAATGGGATGTAATGAGGAGGTCTTTCTTGTTGAAATTATATCCTTAACTTTGAAAGAGATATGGACATGTACACTAAATATGGTCATCACTATAACTAAAAGTACTCTATTGTCCCAGGGTTTGTTTTTTAATCAGGAATTAGGGATAAGTGATAAGATAAGTAAAGGATGGGAATATTTTTGTATTGAACTGAGAAGTGCACATTTAAGGTTGAGTGGGGATACTAAATTTTTAGTATGAGAAATGAATAGTACTATGAGTGATTTCATTATGAAGCTCGACTATCTATCTCTTCAATACCCCAGCCTTATTGAGCTCAAATGGTGGTGGTTAAAATTGTGGAAGGTGAAGGCTCCACCTAAGAGTGTATTGTTCATGTGGATAATTTTGAATAATAGAGTATTGACTTGGGAAATTCTTCAAAAGAAGAACAAAATTTTCCCTAGAAGGTGTTCATGTTGTAAATAGAATGATGATACTACCACTCATGTTTCATTTTCTTGTTTGTTCTCTATGTAGGTCTAGAAGGAATTGGAGGCTTCATGCGGTTTTAGGATTTGTGGCATAAAGAGATTGTGGATATTAATTTCCAAGAGTGGTTTATAAGAGGAGAGTTGAATCATTTTATAGAATTTCCACTCTTAGTCACTTGGGGAATATGGATGGCTCGTAGTTCTAGTTTATTTGAAGATAAACCAATCCCATAGTTTTAAACCTTGATCCAAGTATTGTCTTTATTATCAGTTTAAAAACCTATTGTGAGTATAAAGGAGTGGATAGTTGTGGGAGAAATTTCAGTGGATAGGTATTATGATTGGATTTTTTCTTACAGGGCGTGTCAAGGGATAGGGAAAACTTGCAATTTCGGTTTTGTTTTATTTATATCAAATTCTTATTTCTTTCCTACAAAGGAAAATCTATGAAAAGGAACACATAATGTTGGGGAATTCAAGTCTTTACTTTACCATATGAAATTTTCACTTGACAAAGAGACTTCCAAGATTCGTATGTTTAGGGATTCAAATCTCAATATAAATTGGATGTAATATCAGCTCTAGGTCCATAGCATTGGTTTATACCCATAAAGGAGATTTCAAGACAGTTTTAGGAGGTATCTTTCAATCACATCTATAGGGAGCTCAATGTTTGGGCCAATACCGTTTCCAAATATGGTTTACTGATGATGGAAAACCATATTATGAAAGATGAATATGATGAGGGTTTTTTAGTCTCCTCCAAGCCCACAAATGTTTTGAGTTTTAATATTTTCTGTGGGAGGGTTTCAATGTAATTTTTTGATATGATTGGATTTGGTTGCTTGATATGTTTTCAGATGAATTGTAATGTAAGTCGTTTGGACATGACAATATCACGATTTTCATTCTAATGAATCATGGCTAGAACTATATGGAGTTTAATGATAACATTGACAACTTTTAATCATACACCATGTGGAATGTATTTTTAATTCTCCTTGAATGAAAATACATTTTTTGTTGGAGAAAAGAAGATGAGGATGGTTGATGTTTATTGAAATCAAATTTGGTTTATTGAATTTAAAAAAAATAAGGAATTATTTAATTTGTTTTAAAATTTTATTTTTGTACTTGAAAATCTTGTTCTTTTCATTTTTAACTCTGTTAATGTCACAAAAATTACAATTCTTTCAACCCACTATATCTTAGGAATTGTTTAACATATTTTTTTTTCCATAAAAAAAATTCTTTATAACCTTATAGAAAATTATAGATGTTGTCCCTGAAGGACTTGATAGGACTTATAGAAAAAATTGTCCAAAATATAGCTCTGACCCAAAAAAATATTATAACTTCGATTTACAACATTAATCATCGACATATGAATTTTTTACAAAACTCATCAGAAAATAGAAATTTTCCAAAATTTATCAAAACATAACCAAAACCCATATGCTAGAGACCAATGATCAGACAAAAGACATATCTAACTCAAGCGGCCTCTATTACCTTCATAAAAGGGCATAAAAAAAATTCAAAGGGACTAAAAGTGGAAATTCAAATATTCCATTTCCTGACCATCTATGAACTCATAAACTCCAAAGGTCCCAACAGGCAGAAGAAGCGCTTATTTAGAAAGATCATGTTTTTTTTATTGTGTTCTCTTTAAATGTGAGTAAAAGAAATCCAGTGAAAGGATTGAATCAAGAAGAGAATGTCCCACAATAAATAATTCATACTAATATTTTCCACCTCTACCTTTTTTGGGCTCGGTAGATAACCAACTTTGTCTTGCCCATGATCTAAATTTTAGAGAGGTCCCTTTTCTTTGGAAAATGTAAGAGATCCCAAAGAGATGAAAACTCTTCTTTTGAGTTAGAACCTATGCCTAGGGAAAATATCATATGGAATAAATGGTTGTGGTTTACATATAATACCACCCCAACACCACATTTTGGTGGATCTCCCTGGCTAGCACCATCGAAAAAACTCAAAGGAATATTGTAATAAATTTTTGACATTACCAATAGCCCCTACTTATTTTCCTTTGTGACGTAGACCTATCGGCACTCAGACTGAGATCCACTCACAGGATCGTTCTTTATCTCCTTTGAGCTGAATTGGCTCTTTCAATTCCTTGCTGGAATCTCAATTTAACCGATCCACAGGTCCTTTCGGAAGCTCCCCTGTGCAAACAACACTAGGCGTGAGCTCCGCCTTTACGTGCGACCACAGTGCTATGACCAAGGCCCAATTCCAAAGGCGCTTATCACAACTCACCACTTCGCGAGTTTAGCATCCAACCTTGGCACCTTCCCTTCACGAACCCCTGAGAAGTGATATTTAATTTCCCTCTCACGTTCTTGCTACTCACAACTTCGCAAGTCAAAGGGTTGAGCTCTCATGCTCTTACTCCACAAATCTCCGAGACACGAGAATTAAATGGAGCATTGACTCCCTTCTCCAGGCGACGCGTGTCCACTTGTCAATCGCGCAGTCCCACCTTGAGGTTCTTCCATGCATCCACACTCGTGCCTCGACTCTCGGCACTTTGCGACTTCTGTAATCGAGATGAGGTCCTCTCAACCTCCGAACCTTAGAATGCGTGATACACGCGATGAAGTTCCTGATCCAACGGTCCTCCCGTTCTCTAGATCCAATGGCTATCCTTTCTCCTCGCGATTTCGCCACTCGCGACTTGAAGCACCCAACTCCTGGGCTCTCACCTTGCGAACTTCCGAATTTGTGAGATCCTTTGATCTATGCCACCTGTCCTCCTTAGATGGACGGTCCCAATATTTTCTCGACTTTGCCACTCACGAAGTCAAGAGACTTCCTTCTCTGACTCCCGATGTATGAATCCTCGATATGGATGATCTCCCGACATGTGTCCTCCTTCCAATTGGATGGCTCATATTCTTTCTCTATTTTGGGACTTCGCCTTTTGCGACCTCGCGAATCTTGATGCAAGGGTTTTGACCCTTCAACTCACAAATCCATGAAATGAGATTATGCAAGTGATCCAATGGTCCTTGTTGACTTGGATCCCACGATCCGATTTCTCCCAAGCTTGAACTTGGAGAATACTTGTCGTAGCTTCCCTGCTCCTCTGTAAGATCTGACGGCTTCTGGGACTTCATGAATCCTCCACGGAGAATTTCGACCATCCAATGCCTCCTTAACAACTCCTGTGAAATGAACAAGTACGCCTTCATGAAACTTATCCACCAGCAAACAACATTGTTGTGCCTCCTTCCGACACTTCAAGGCACTAGCCCTCTTGAACTTCTCTTCGACAACTTCAAAGACTCTATCCCTCCTGAACTTTCTCCACAACTTGAGTCTTCAAAAAGACTCCTGCGTGCACTCCTTGCGGCAATTCTTCAAATACTTCCAAGTATTTGAATTATTAGACTCTGCGCACTCTCTTTGCAGCAGAAGTCCTTCAATTCTTCCCTCAGGTTGCAAACCCTGAGAATCTACTCGGCCTGCGCACACCTTGCACGGCTCCTATGCTTAACTTGCAGTTCTGCGAGAATGAGAACAATGTTATCCCTCCTGAGATTTCAGAGACAAACTCTGTTTTCTGTCAATGCACTCCTTGCGAACAAATTTCGCTGCACTCCTTGCAGGAAAACTCTCGCTCAGACAGAGAAACAATTGAAACTCATTCCTTACTCTCCCTCTCTTCAGATTTCAGACATTAAATATGAAATCATACATTCATGCATAAAAGAAAATNGAAGGTGAAGGCTCCACCTAAGAGTGTATTGTTCATGTGGATAATTTTGAATAATAGAGTATTGACTTGGGAAATTCTTCAAAAGAAGAACAAAATTTTCCCTAGAAGGTGTTCATGTTGTAAATAGAATGATGATACTACCACTCATGTTTCATTTTCTTGTTTGTTCTCTATGTAGGTCTAGAAGGAATTGGAGGCTTCATGCGGTTTTAGGATTTGTGGCATAAAGAGATTGTGGATATTAATTTCCAAGAGTGGTTTATAAGAGGAGAGTTGAATCATTTTATAGAATTTCCACTCTTAGTCACTTGGGGAATATGGATGGCTCGTAGTTCTAGTTTATTTGAAGATAAACCAATCCCATAGTTTTAAACCTTGATCCAAGTATTGTCTTTATTATCAGTTTAAAAACCTATTGTGAGTATAAAGGAGTGGATAGTTGTGGGAGAAATTTCAGTGGATAGGTATTATGATTGGATTTTTTCTTACAGGGCGTGTCAAGGGATAGGGAAAACTTGCAATTTCGGTTTTGTTTTATTTATATCAAATTCTTATTTCTTTCCTACAAAGGAAAATCTATGAAAAGGAACACATAATGTTGGGGAATTCAAGTCTTTACTTTACCATATGAAATTTTCACTTGACAAAGAGACTTCCAAGATTCGTATGTTTAGGGATTCAAATCTCAATATAAATTGGATGTAATATCAGCTCTAGGTCCATAGCATTGGTTTATACCCATAAAGGAGATTTCAAGACAGTTTTAGGAGGTATCTTTCAATCACATCTATAGGGAGCTCAATGTTTGGGCCAATACCGTTTCCAAATATGGTTTACTGATGATGGAAAACCATATTATGAAAGATGAATATGATGAGGGTTTTTTAGTCTCCTCCAAGCCCACAAATGTTTTGAGTTTTAATATTTTCTGTGGGAGGGTTTCAATGTAATTTTTTGATATGATTGGATTTGGTTGCTTGATATGTTTTCAGATGAATTGTAATGTAAGTCGTTTGGACATGACAATATCACGATTTTCATTCTAATGAATCATGGCTAGAACTATATGGAGTTTAATGATAACATTGACAACTTTTAATCATACACCATGTGGAATGTATTTTTAATTCTCCTTGAATGAAAATACATTTTTTGTTGGAGAAAAGAAGATGAGGATGGTTGATGTTTATTGAAATCAAATTTGGTTTATTGAATTTAAAAAAAATAAGGAATTATTTAATTTGTTTTAAAATTTTATTTTTGTACTTGAAAATCTTGTTCTTTTCATTTTTAACTCTGTTAATGTCACAAAAATTACAATTCTTTCAACCCACTATATCTTAGGAATTGTTTAACATATTTTTTTTTCCATAAAAAAAATTCTTTATAACCTTATAGAAAATTATAGATGTTGTCCCTGAAGGACTTGATAGGACTTATAGAAAAAATTGTCCAAAATATAGCTCTGACCCAAAAAAATATTATAACTTCGATTTACAACATTAATCATCGACATATGAATTTTTTACAAAACTCATCAGAAAATAGAAATTTTCCAAAATTTATCAAAACATAACCAAAACCCATATGCTAGAGACCAATGATCAGACAAAAGACATATCTAACTCAAGCGGCCTCTATTACCTTCATAAAAGGGCATAAAAAAAATTCAAAGGGACTAAAAGTGGAAATTCAAATATTCCATTTCCTGACCATCTATGAACTCATAAACTCCAAAGGTCCCAACAGGCAGAAGAAGCGCTTATTTAGAAAGATCATGTTTTTTTTATTGTGTTCTCTTTAAATGTGAGTAAAAGAAATCCAGTGAAAGGATTGAATCAAGAAGAGAATGTCCCACAATAAATAATTCATACTAATATTTTCCACCTCTACCTTTTTTGGGCTCGGTAGATAACCAACTTTGTCTTGCCCATGATCTAAATTTTAGAGAGGTCCCTTTTCTTTGGAAAATGTAAGAGATCCCAAAGAGATGAAAACTCTTCTTTTGAGTTAGAACCTATGCCTAGGGAAAATATCATATGGAATAAATGGTTGTGGTTTACATATAATACCACCCCAACACCACATTTTGGTGGATCTCCCTGGCTAGCACCATCGAAAAAACTCAAAGGAATATTGTAATAAATTTTTGACATTACCAATAGCCCCTACTTATTTTCCTTTGTGACGTAGACCTATCGGCACTCAGACTGAGATCCACTCACAGGATCGTTCTTTATCTCCTTTGAGCTGAATTGGCTCTTTCAATTCCTTGCTGGAATCTCAATTTAACCGATCCACAGGTCCTTTCGGAAGCTCCCCTGTGCAAACAACACTAGGTGTGAGCTCCGCCTTTACGTGTGACCACAGTTCTATGACCAAGGCCCAATTCCAAAGGCGCTTATCACAACTCACCACTTCGTGAGTTGTAGCATCTAACCTTGGCACCTTCCCTTCACGAACCCCTGAGAAGTGATATTTAATTTCCCTCTCACGTTCTTGCTACTCACGACTTCGCAAGTCAAAGGGTTGAGCTCTCATGCTCTTACTCCACAAATCCCCGAGACATGAGAAGTCAACGGAGCATTGACTCCCTTCTCCAGGCGACGCGTGTCCACTTGTCAATCGCACACTCCCACCTTGAGGTTCTGCCATGCATCCACACTCGTGCCTCGACTCTCGGCACTTTGCGACTTCTGTAATCGAGATGAGGTCCTCTCAACCTCCGAAACTTAGAATGCGTGATATGCGCGATGAAGTTCCTGATCCAACGGTCCTCCCGTTATTTGGATCCAATGGCTATCCTTGCTCCTCACGATTTCGCCACTCACGAATTGAAGCACCCAACTCCTGGGCTCTCACCTTGCGAACCTCCAAATTCGTGAGATCCTTTGATCTCTGCCACCTGTCCTCCTTAGATGGATGGTCCCGATATTTTCTCGACTTTGCCACTCGTGAAGTCAAGAGACTTCCTTCTCTGACTCCCGATGTATGAATCCTCGATATGGGTGATCTCCCGACATGTGTCCTCCTTCCAATTGGATGGCTCATATTCTTTCTCTATTTTGGGACTTCGCCTTTTGCGACCTCGCGAATCTTGATGCAAGGGTTTTGACCCTTCAACTCACAAATCCATGAAATGAGATTATGCAAGTGATCCAATGGTCCTTGTTGACTTGGATCCCACGATCCGATTTCTCCCAAGCTTGAACTTGGAGAATACTTGTCGTAGCTTCCCTGCTCCTCTGTAAGATCTGACGGCTTCTGGGACTTCATGAATCCTCCACGGAGAATTTCGACCATCCAATGCCTCCTTAACAACTCCTGTGAAATGAACAAGTACGCCTTCATGAAACTTATCCACCAGCAAACAACATTGTTGTGCCTCCTTCCGACACTTCAAGGCACTAGCCCTCTTGAACTTCTCTTCGACAACTTCAAAGACTCTATCCCTCCTGAACTTTCTCCACAACTTGAGTCTTCAAAAAGACTCCTGCGTGCACTCCTTGCGGCAATTCTTCAAATACTTCCAAGTATTTGAATTATTAGACTCTGCGCACTCTCTTTGCAGCAGAAGTCCTTCAATTCTTCCCTCAGGTTGCAAACCCTGAGAATCTACTCGGCCTGCGCACACCTTGCACGGCTCCTATGCTTAACTTGCAGTTCTGCGAGAATGAGAACAATGTTATCCCTCCTGAGATTTCAGAGACAAACTCTGTTTTCTGTCAATGCACTCCTTGCGAACAAATTTCGCTGCACTCCTTGCAGGAAAACTCTCGCTCAGACAGAGAAACAATTGAAACTCATTCCTTACTCTCCCTCTCTTCAGATTTCAGACATTAAATATGAAATCATACATTCATGCATAAAAGAAAATTCATAATAGAGAGTAAACAAGAATATATCAATCAGCATGTACAAACACAGAAAGCAATTGAACACGTTGAGTCTGAACTAAAGATCTTTGTATTAATCCATAACTTCTGTACATGGGTTTTTACTCTACACGGCTCTTTGCTTCTTCTCTCCTATGCTCTCTTCGATTGATAATGTTGTTAATGTTAAAATGATACAAGTGAGGGTGTCAATATACATTTTCCCTCCAGCTCCTAAAACTGTCTAATCTAGGAATTTAAAGCTACCTACTTAAATTTACTAGCATAAATGCCTCTTAGTCCTTCAAACGAGAGCGGGATGCTCAAGGTCTGATTACAATCTACAAGTACTCCATTTCTTAATTGTCTCATTTAAGTTTGGCGTATCCAACTTCAAAACATTTCAAACAATTCATCATGTGCCAAAATGTATTGGTGTTTGTCCCATGCTTGCTTGTTGTTGGTGATGCTCCTGCATCATACTCCCTCACTTGAAAATTTTCATGGGCTCCTGTGTTACCCATGATTTTGGTCATCATGATGGTGTATTAATTATGGTGTACTTAGGCTCTTCATAAGAATTTTCTTCTGAGAAAAGTTACTTTCATCTCTTCCCAAAAAACTCACTTTTGAAGAGGGTTCGCAGGCTGCTAGTATCTCAGGGTGAGAGAATGCACGATTCTCACAGGTTGCCTTAAGCCAGGGTGCAAACTTCTTTCACTGTGTTGAATTGCTAGGGTGCAAACTCTTCCTAAAGCATGGAAAAAGGTGAATTCTCGATGTTTCTAGAAGGGAATCTTCTAGAAGAATGGGTTGGCATTCAAATGGTTATCCTTGTACTGGATTCCCTGATATTGTGGGATCATTCTTATCCAAGTAACTATCTCATTCTCTCCTATATATTGAGGGAATTCTCATGGAAAAGGTTAAGCAAGATTCATTGGAGAATTGGTGAAAAAATTGTGTGAAGAACTTAGCTTGAACAACAGCTTGAAGACTCTAGCAAGTCTATCAAGAGGATTTGATCTTCTTCATGCAAGGATTGAGAAAATGTGTGTGTTGGAGCCAAGAGCCATTGAAAGGAAACTTGCGACATCAAGGNTGATCTCCCGACATGTGTCCTCCTTCCAATTGGATGGCTCATATTCTTTCTCTATTTTGGGACTTCGCCTTTTGCGACCTCGCGAATCTTGATGCAAGGGTTTTGACCCTTCAACTCACAAATCCATGAAATGAGATTATGCAAGTGATCCAATGGTCCTTGTTGACTTGGATCCCACGATCCGATTTCTCCCAAGCTTGAACTTGGAGAATACTTGTCGTAGCTTCCCTGCTCCTCTGTAAGATCTGACGGCTTCTGGGACTTCATGAATCCTCCACGGAGAATTTCGACCATCCAATGCCTCCTTAACAACTCCTGTGAAATGAACAAGTACGCCTTCATGAAACTTATCCACCAGCAAACAACATTGTTGTGCCTCCTTCCGACACTTCAAGGCACTAGCCCTCTTGAACTTCTCTTCGACAACTTCAAAGACTCTATCCCTCCTGAACTTTCTCCACAACTTGAGTCTTCAAAAAGACTCCTGCGTGCACTCCTTGCGGCAATTCTTCAAATACTTCCAAGTATTTGAATTATTAGACTCTGCGCACTCTCTTTGCAGCAGAAGTCCTTCAATTCTTCCCTCAGGTTGCAAACCCTGAGAATCTACTCGGCCTGCGCACACCTTGCACGGCTCCTATGCTTAACTTGCAGTTCTGCGAGAATGAGAACAATGTTATCCCTCCTGAGATTTCAGAGACAAACTCTGTTTTCTGTCAATGCACTCCTTGCGAACAAATTTCGCTGCACTCCTTGCAGGAAAACTCTCGCTCAGACAGAGAAACAATTGAAACTCATTCCTTACTCTCCCTCTCTTCAGATTTCAGACATTAAATATGAAATCATACATTCATGCATAAAAGAAAATGCATAATAGAGAGTAAACAAGAATATATCAATCAGCATGTACAAACACAGAAAGCAATTGAACACCTTGAGTCTGAACTAAAGATCTTTGTATTAATCCATAACTTTTGTACATGGGTTTTTACTCTACACATCTCTTTGCTTCTTCTCTCCTATGCTCTCTTCGATTGATAATGTTATTAATGTTAAAATGATACAAGTGAGGGTGTCTATATACATTTTCCCTCCATCTCCTAAAACTGTCTAATCTAGGAATTTAAAGCTACCTACTTACATTTACTAGCATAAATGCCTCTTAGTCCTTCAAACGAGAGCGGGATGCTCAAGCTCTGATTACAATCTACAAGTACTCCCTTTCTTAATTGTCTCATTTAAGTTTGGCGTATCCAACTTCAAAACATTTCAAACAATTCATCATGTGCCAAAATGTATTGGTGTTTGTCCCACGCTTGCTTGTTGTTGGTGATGCTCCTACATCATACTCCCTCACTTGAAAATTTTCATGGGCTCCTGTGTTACCCATGATTTTGGTCATCATGATGGTGTATTAATTATGGTGTACTTAGGCTCTTCATAAGAACTTTCTCCTGAGAAAAGTTACTTTCATCTCTTCCCAAAAAACTCACTTTTGAAGAGGGTTCGCAGGCTGCTAGTATCTCAGGGTGAGAGAATGCACGATTCTCGCAGGCTGCCTTAAGCCAGGGTGCAAACTTATTTCACTGTGTTGAGTAGCTAGGGTGCGAACTCTTCCTAAAGCATGGAAAAAGGTGAATTCTCGATGTTTCTAGAAGGGAATATTCTAGAAGAATGGGTTGGCATTCGAATGGTTATCCTTGTACTGGATTCCCTAATATTGTGGGATCATTCTTATCCAAGTAACTATCTCATTCTCTCCTATATATTGAGGGAATTCTCATGGAAAAGGTTAAGCAAGATTCATTGGAGAATTGGTGAAAAAATTGTGTGAAGAACTTAGCTTGAACAACAGCTTGAAGACTCTAGCAAGTCTATCAAGAGGATTTGATCTTCTTCATGCAAGGATTGAGAAAATGTGTGTGTTGGAGCCAAGAGCCATTGAAAGGAAACTTGCGACATCAAGGCGATCAGGTTGTAATCTTCACTTTCAATCAATATGATACAGTGGCATGTCCCTTTCCCATAAAGCTATTCTCACTTTATTGTGTAATTCCTTGATCATATACATAAGTTGACTATTGAATATATTTTGCTATCTTCACTTTGGTTGGTTTGTGTTGTCTTGGTCTTGACTTCACGAGAGCACCGATGCGAAGCGGGAGCAACAAAGACCCTAGGAAGTGATATAAAGGTATGTTACTTGTTCCTTCCTACTAGCTAATTCAATGGTAAAAACTTAGGGAAAGAGTCATGTCCTGTCCTGTTTTGTTCTAGATCCAGGTGGATCTAGGGAGATCTGTTAGNAAGTGTGTGTGTTGGAGCCAAGAGCCATCGAAAGGAAGCTTGCGACATCAAGGCAATCAGGTTGTAATCTTTACTTTCAATCAATATAATACAGTGGCATGTCCCTTTCCCATAAAGTTATTCTCACTTTATTGTGTAATTCCTTGATCATACACATAAGTTGACTATTGAATATATTGTGTTATATTCACTTTGGTTGGTTTTTGTTGTCTTGGTCTTGACTTCATGAGAGCACCTGAGAAAAGCAGGAGAAACATCGACCCTAGGAAGTGATATAAAGGTAGGTTACTTGTTCCTTCCTACTAGTTAATTCAATGGTCAAAACTTAGGGAAAGAGTCATGTCCTGTCTTGTTTTGTTCTAGATCTAGGTGGATCTAGGGAGATCTATTAGTGTCCACACCTACCGATTAGTCCGATAACAAAATTGGTGACTCCAGTGGGGAAATCCCATTTTATTTGTGAATTTTGGTGTTTTTCCGTGGCCATTTGCTCTTGTTTTACTTTTCTCCTTTCCTATCAATCTCTGAGTCTTTAGGATATCCTGATAGACCCTCTAGGTCCAGAAGACTTTTCAAATTTGGTTTCATTTTCCAAAAATTTGACTAGTTTCAGAGGTTCTCGCACTGCACTTCACTGTAGCCTATGAGAATATATAGAGTTCACACTCTACTCAAGGGTCACCTACGAGAATCACTGATTCTCACACTGTGTAGTATTGCCAGCCTGCGAACTCATTTTTTCAAAATTTTGGATTTGAGTTTCGGCATCTTCAACTGTCTAGATCAGTCTAGGTTCCTCATAAGATTTTCTTGGACCATTGATTGATGTTCTTCTTGTCTTCATTTTCATGCATGAACGGTCTTAGGATTTCAAGGCTCTTCTTGTCACTTTTGTGTTGAATTTTATTTCTTGACTTTTCTTGGCATAACCATACTCTCTGATTTCAGAATCTGAGTGTGCTTGAATGGTTAAGGACCAATGATCGGTTGAAAGTTGATTTTTCTTGGTCTTCATCATTTTCTTATTGTTTGAAAGATCACTTTTCTTATGCAATTGAAAAGACTAGATTGGTTTGCTTGTTATTTTTGTTTTCATTGAAAGAGTGATTTGGGTTTTTTATCATTGCTTGTTCATTGGTTTTTTATTTTCAGTACTCTCACTATCATGGTGCGGGTCCTTTTTGAAAAGTGAACAAATGTTTTTCTTTCAAAAAATCTTTTTCATCTTCGACAACATTGAAAATCAATTGTTGAAATTATTGAAAAAGACATAATAGAGATTTGTTGTTGATGCGTGATTTGTTGCATTTGCATTTTTAAGGAAATTGTATTGTAGTTCAAGGTTGATTTGGAAAACTTTCTCTTTCCCTCCCATACATAGGATTCATTGAACGAAAATTGCTATATTTCATTCTCATCCATGCATTGTTGGGTCAGAGTCATACAACATAAGTTTCATCTATGTTTCCTTTGAGTAAAC
>JZKD02S1954325.1:16072-31156 GCA_000966675.3 Picea glauca | reverse complement strand
GCAAAACTTCCTTAATATAGATAGCCAATACAATGCCAAGAGATCTCTATGCTAAAACAGAAAGTCCTCTCCCAAGATATGCGCCACTCTCTCTCTCCTTTGCCGGTAACAGATCTGAACTTGTCTCTCAAACTGAGCAAGTGAGTTATGTTCAAATGAGGTGCTAGCCTCCTTTATTTATACAAGTCTGGCACGTGTGAAGTGTCTCTTCACTGGCCGGGCCGAATTCTCCAACTGGGTGGGTAAACCCACCTTTATTATATTTATGGGTCTTCTTATTAACTGTTGGGGCCGACTTCTTATTCTACCTATTATAATTGTCTATTGACCAATCCGCAAAAAGGGATTTGGTCCTATTACAATAAACGACATGATCAATCCACAATGGGGATTGATCCTATGAATAATATATCAATAATAATAAGAATACTCTTTGCAGTTACAATATTTCAACAGAACTCCAACCCATGGATATTGTGGATGATATAAAGACTCATGTAGAGGTATGTCTGGTTTACTGGAACAAGTAATTGTCATAGTCTTCTCCCTCCATTTGGGAGAACCTCTAGTTCTAGATCTTGCAATGCTTGTATATATACATTGTTCTTCATCATAACTTTCAGTTCCTCTGCTTGATTTCTTTTAGTGAATTCATATCAGGCTGGTAATCTTGTGATTCTTAATACAATGACTGGTTGTTCTGGCTTCTCTTTCTTTCTTGGAATCTTCATGTTCTTCCTGATGTTTTTCTTTAACTCTTGGGTCCATGGAGTTTCTTATAGATTCCATGCCCTAAAGATTCCACTTCTTCCTTTCATTATAGAATCATGGATGTGGATGGACAACCAGGGATACTTTAAGGCTTCTCTTCGAAGAAGACGTCTTTTGAGGTTGAACTGAACACGTATTGTCTTTCATGGCTGCTACCATGGATATATACTTCATCATCTTCAATGGATCATAGGAGTAGCTCCCTCCTAATCCTTGCTTCATGTATGAGTGCATATAATCGGCTCCCTCCGTCTAACAGAGTCCACGCTTCCGTCTTATTGTCTTCTGCAAAATGTCATAAGTCTTTCTCCAATTTCCTCTTGATTGTTGACTTCTTTCTGCCTTTGCTTCTTTTAAGTCTCTTCATGATTGCTTCTGATATCGACTTATCTTGTAATAGCTTCCACATGATTTGTTTGATGTATTTCATCCTTTCATGTGTATTATCTAACTTGTATAATGATAGCAATCCTTATCTTGTTGTTCTTCCATAGGTATAGTTCTTCTTGGAACACATTATCTTCCAAGAGATAGATATACAAGATATGTATAGAGACGATGCAAACAAGATATGTACAAGAACTAAGAAGAGTATTGTTACCTTCTTTGTAGATTCCTTTTCTTCGGCAACTGATGCTTCATGTTTCTCCTTCCTTTTCTTTAGCTCGGGATAATGATTCTTGTAGTGACCATACTTTCGACAGTTGAAGCATTGTGTTTCTGAAATATCTTTTTCTTGATTTGGATTCCTCCTTGAACCAAGCTTCCTTTTGTTCCTGAAATTATTGAATCTTGCTGTGAAGGCTTGATCATCGTACTTCTTTTGGGGTTTCTCTTTCGCACTGATCCTGGAGTCTTCTTGAGCAAAACAAGTCCAAGGTTATTCAAATGTAGGATACTCCTTCCTTGTGTTCATGCTTGCGGCAAATGCATCCCATGTCTTGGGAAGACCATTGAGTACTATGTTTACCAATTCCTTCTCTAAAATGATCTCTTCAATAGCTTGTAGTTGATCTCTTAACTGGGAGATCCTCACAAAGTATGATGTTATGCTATCATCATCATTCATCTTCATGTCACAGAGCTCATTCCTTAAACTCATTATTTGTCCAATGTTTCTGACTGAGAAGAGGTTTGTTAGGGAATCGTACATCTTCTTCGATGAGTCAAGATGGGAGATGTAGAGTATCAAGTGGTCTTTTATAGGGTCCACTATGATACTCATGGCATTGATGTCATCGTCTTTGAACTTCTCCATAACTGCAACGTTTTGTGGTTCCTTTTCTTTTCCTTCTTCAAACTCTGGTTCCACGATCTTTCCTTGCACGATATCCAACACTTTATTCTTGGCAAGGATGAGGTCAATCCTTGTCTTCCACACTCTGAAGTTAGAAGCTCCATCTAACTTGTTTTCTGACTTCGTAGAGTAAGTCATGGCTGCTTTGACTTGGTCAACCCTAGATCTGACCAAAAACTCAAACTTGACGTCTTGGCTTGCTGAGAGTATCAGGGGATGTGCTAGGCTAGGGCGCACTGCTCTATCCGAAAATTAGGTCAATCCCTTCTCTTAAGGTGCCTCAACGAGAGGATTAGGGTTTCTGCAACTGCACCTGCTAATAACCCTAGCGACAGTGCTATGGTGACTGCTCCTGCTAGAAACCCTAGCGACAGTTCTTCAACAAGCTTAATATCCTTACGATTATGTTTCCTTCTAGCGGTTAGACTAAATGAAGGAGGCGTGGGCCCATAACCTGTTAGAATATAATGGATGTGCTCGTTTTACCATTGACAATATTGCTATTGTCACCCAACCATAAGCCGAAGCCACCCTCCGAGCACCTTAACCTTGACAAAGAATCACTCTGGAAGCAAACCCTAGGCTAGATAGCCAAACAAAGGGTAGCGCACCTTTCCCCAAAGATAGCGCACCAACAAGAGTTGATTAGATAGTCCAAACCCTAACCAAGAGATAGTCCAAGCCAAACGTGATCTGCTAACTGCAGTAGCTGCAATGGCAGCTCTCCTCCAAACCTGCACACAAAACTGGGCACTGCAATGCGCACAAGTGTTGCTCTGCAATTCTGAGACTGCCTGCCAGAATGAAGACCGGCCTCCTGTATTTATACTGATTCTGGCTAACTGCCTGGGCCGACTTCTCATTCTGGGTATCTGTTTGTTCAGTATATATTATTTCTTTTGGCCGACTTCTTCTCTTGGAGGCTAATAACCTAATACAAGTTATCTTCTTGAGCCGACATGTCTTCTAGGGTTATTAGCCAACTCATTAGGGTTTCTTCTTGCTTCTTAGAATATTCTATTCTCGTCAGGTTTACACGTTGAGGTAAATACCTCCCGCAGCTACCATAATATCAACAGTTAACAACCTGACTTTAAGGGCTTTGAAAGACCTCTTTAAGGGCTCTCAAAACCACCTCTATAGGCCTCACAAATTCTAGGCTTCAGATTTGTAATTGTAATGGTTTGTTAGAAGTGTCCTCGTGGGTTGTTAACAACCTACCTTTAAGGGCTTTGAAAGACCGCTTTAAGGTCTCTCAAAACCACCTCTATAGGCCTCACAAATTCTAGGCTTCAAATTTGTAATTGTGATGGTTTGTTAGGCATTTTGCTGGATGCGACCCCCTTTGGTAGGATATCCAATATTTGTTTAAAAAAGTCCACACAAAGATGGTTTTTTTAGCCATAGTGTTCAAGCCTAAGCTTTGATGCCAAATGTAACACCTCTCCACTAGATGCTATGCAATAGTATTTACTCATTTAAATCACTATTT
The DNA here is from genome assembly GCA_000966675.3 of Picea glauca. Lineage (NCBI taxonomy): Eukaryota > Viridiplantae > Streptophyta > Pinopsida > Pinales > Pinaceae > Picea > Picea glauca. Next base: position 27,596 of record JZKD02S1954325.1, on the reverse strand, counting down.
TTTAAGAGCTTTGTTTTAAACATAAGTTGTTGCTCTTTAAATGGAATAACATACAACATAACCATAACTCTTTTACATTTTATAAATGATACTTCTAAATTTAAATAATCTTTTTCAAGATAAGTTTAAATAAGAAATTAGTAGAATCATACATTCACTCTAAGTTTTAAACATTTAAACATAAACATAACAAAATACTAAGGAAAATACCTCCTCCTCGATTGAATTTGATCAATTGTAGGGTAGTACAACCAGTAGTAGGAAGATGTCTCCAAAGTCTTCTTTCACTGCTTGCCTAGAGTGGAACAAAAGTATCTTCCCAACCAACTAGGAGCCTAGCTGGCTCCTAACCTTTAGGTTTCTTGGCCCTCCATGCTAGAGACTCCAAGATCAACAATGCACAATATGCTCTAAGAAGATTGTCACAAAAAAATATTTCTTCCAAGAACACTACAATCTCTCAACAAGCTCCAACCTCCCAACCCCCTCAACACCACACATTCTCCTCTGTATTTATCAAGTTTTTAGACACTCTTTGCAAGTCTCCAAAACCACCCTCATTAATAGCCATCAACCTCCCCTTCTAGATTTTTGGGAAAAAGTTAACTTAAATAAAATAGTACATGAATTACATAAAACAACAATAAAATAGGATGCAAAGTTTTTCTTCTCATGCTCACTTATAAATGCAACTTGATAATTTTCTCCAAAATTTATGACAACCCACCACACTCATTTGATTCATCCTACCAACCAATAATCAAAGTCAATGAAGGTATTTAATGCTACTAGATATTTACATATGTAATACTAAGTCACATGACACATCCTAAACCCCCTCCGTGTCTCGTGTCCGTCGAATCCGACACGATTCGACCTGACACGTGTCGGATTCGATGCAGCTATGTGTCATATGTACAAGACACGAACTTAAATCGTGTCCGACACCACATAAATTTGTGTCACGATTCCAGGACACATGCCCCGCAGAAAAGCATGTCACGGGCCCTCAAAAGCGGTTTTCCTCTTCTCATTTCACTCATTTAACCCACAGGTTGGAGCAGCAAGAGACTTAGAGCGCAGCAAAGAGATTTGGTGGAGTGTGAGAAGGGATTCCAAGTGCCAAGCAAGTGGATTTGTCCACCATTCTTCAAGTTTTTTTCTATTGTAGCAGTCCAAGAACTTGGCTACAGCAGTCATGGCTCAATCATCAAGGGCAACTGGAAGAGGGAAAAAGAAAGGGAGGGGTTTTCCTACTATTGTTGTCTGTCATCCTTCATTTTCAACAAGGTCAGCTAGTGTTCCATCTGCTAGAAGTGGGGCTGCAACAAGAAGTTCAGAGGATGAAAAACATGATGTTTTAGCAAGGCAACAAGCTCAAGAATCAAAGTATCCACTGTGGAAGTATGTCACAAGACATCAAGGGCTTGGGTCCAAGTTAAAGGGGGGAGGTAATATTCTTTGGACATGTAGTTTTTTCAAATCTCAATTTACAAGCACCTACTTCTGAGTAAAGGGCCATTTGTTGGGCACACCTTGTGGACTTGGACCATACCAAGGAGTGAGTGCATCCAAACGAAGAGAACTGGAAAGAGAGGCCAATGTTGGCGAGGGGATTGTGGTAGGAGCATCTAGGAAAACCAAGAATGAGGATCTTCTTCCATTCTTGAGGAAACCATCTAGCAAATACCCATTTGGGGGTGGGACTGCAACAACAAGAAAGAGGCCTACAATGGGTCCAATGGACAAGATATTTCAGCAAGAGAGGTGAGATGAGTTGGATCTTACCATTGGGTTTTTTTTCTATCTCAACTTCATCTCATTTAATGTTGCACGGTCTCCTTTGATTATTGAAATGTGTCGAAGTCTAACTCAAGGGGTTCCAGCAGGGTACATGCCTCCTAGTTCAGAGAGGCTTAGAACCACATTGTTGGTTAAGGAAAAGAGGCAGGTGGATAAAATGCTAGAGCCTATTAAAGCAGCTTGGCCCGCATCTAGTGTTAGTATTGTTTCAGATGGATGGACAGATGCAGCACACCATCCACTCATCAACTTCATGGTGTCTTCCTTGAATGGACCCGTTTTCTTGAAAGTGGTGGATGCTCTTGGAAAATACAAGGATGCAAAATATATGTGTGAGTTGTTCATTAAATTTATTGAAGATGTAGGTGTTGATTCTTGTGTGAAAATTATTACAGATAATGCACCTGTTTGCAAGGTTGTTGGCATGGTTGTGGAAGCTAAATATCCACAAATATTTTGGACACCTTGCATTGTTCATTCCTTGAAATTAGCCCTTAAATCCATTGCTTCGGATGTGACATGGATCAGAACTCTTATTGAGGACACACGTCATATCCGCAATTTTGTACAAAACCATACCAATGCCCTCACAATCTATAAGAAGTACACACAACTATCATTGTTGAAGGTTGCAGATACGCGGTTTGCCTCCTCTTTCATCATGCTTAAGAGGTTGAGGGAGGTCAAGGCCGCTCTTGGGTCCATGGGTATTTTAGAGTTTTAGTCTTTTTGGAGAAAGACCGATCAAGCTTCTTCAAAAAAGGTCAAGGATACAGTGTTAGATGATGCTTGGTGGGAGAGGGTAGATCTTACCTTTAAGATCATGGACCTTATCATCTCTTTGTTACGGTTTGCAGACACAGACAATCCCATCCTAGGAGAGGTTTATGAGGGGTGGGATTCCATGATTGAGTCCATGAGAACCATTATTTTACAGAATGATTCCCCTGAGTATGGGACACCGGCAGAGATCTTTTTCACCACCATACATGATATTCTTATCAACAAGTGGAATAAGAACTGCACAGCTTTGCATTGCTTGGCTCACTCTTTGAATCCCAAATACTACAGCAGCGAGTGGCTCAGTGGTGGGACTTCACGCAAATTCTTGCCTCACATGGATCGTGAGCTTTCAGAAGGGAGGAAGGAGGCATTTAGATGGATATATCAGGATAGAGCATCCTTTGATGAGGTGGAGGCAGGATTTATAGATTTTTCCACTACCAGCGGGAGATTTTCTAGCTATGATGTGCTCAAAGACAGGGGGGCTAAGAAGCCCCATGCTTGGTGGGCAACTCATGGGTCAGCATGCCCTCTTCTACAGGAGTTATCCATGAGGATCCTTTCTCAGGTTACTTCATCCTCTTGTTGTGAGAGGAATTGGAGCACATATGGGAATTTGTACAGTTTGAAGAAGAGCAGGCTTGAGCAGTCCAAGGTAGAGTCAATGGTGTATGTGCACACCAACCTCCATCTTATTTACAGGCAGAGGGAGGAGTGGGTGAAGGGAAAGACAAATATGTGGGATGTCTTTCTTGATGATATGGGTTTGGACGACACTGTTGCGTTGGCATTGGCCAACATGGATCTTAATGACCCAATGCTAGAGCCGGTCACTTTTGAGGATGATATTCCTCTTGAGGGTTCATCCTCCACAGCAACAGATCCAGTTCCACGGATTGGATTGGATGATCATGCAGAGCTGCTGGAGATTGGAGGAGAGAGAAGTGGCGACGACGTTGATTTTGATGATGATGACATGGATTCAGATGACAACTGACCAGTGACAGTCTTGTGCTATGGGATTCTTCCATCTACGGTTCTAGTATCTAATTCTACGGTTCTATCTTATTTTGTATTTTCCACCGGCATTCCCACCTATAGTAGCCTGTAGCAGTGACTCGGGAGTCGGTGTCTATGTAACACATTTTGATTTTGATGACTTAATGAGAAAACTACAGTTTATGGTTTGAATTTCTTGTGTTTCAAATATCAATGTTTGTCATTATGATTTTAATATTTATCATGATTCATGATTTATGTTAGAACTTAGAACTTAGTACTATTTGTGTGATGTATCATGATTCATTGTATGATTGATTAATGAATTTGTAATATGTATCATGATATCATCATCATCGTTCATGTAAAATTTAAATGTTTACAATTTTATTAATTATTTCATTTTTGTATGTGTAATTCATAATTATATATATAACGTGTCCTCCGTGTCCTATTTTCGGGGGTCGTCGTGCCCGTGTTTGACACTCGCATTTCTGTGTCCTCCGTGTCCCATGTCCACGTGCCTGGTGACTTAGATGTAATATAATTTCCATAATCATTAAACCATTAATTAAATAGTTAATAACCTAGTCTAGTAATTAATACATCGAGTAATTGTATTAGTATACATGTGTAGTGTATGTATGTGCAGCTAGCGTACACATAGCTTGCGCGTGTACTAATGATAAACAATCACTCCCTCTAATGCATAGTTCTTATATGTTCACAAGAAAGCATGTAGGATGGTAAATCAAGTAAAAGTATCATTCAAAACTCTTAACCAACAAAATTACAATAATTCCTCAATCATTGATCATCAAACTTAAAAAATATCAAAAGTGAATCAAAACAAGTGTTCTAAACATGGTAAGAACCAAGAAATGAAACAAGAGTTGCACATCTAATCCACAAGCAACATTCTCAACTAACTTCAAATCATCCTTCCTCCCTAACCTACTTCCATCTTCCACATCCTATCCATTCCCCTATTGGACTATGTTGGAGAATCAACTACATTGACCTAACCCCAGAGAGAATTTGTAAGTGGAAGTGTCAACTATCTCAACCAAGCTTCCTTAGCAAGCAATTGGTAGTCACCATCATACATCTAGGGGAGTGTTGCTTAACACAACCCTCCCACAACTCCAGGTTTTAGAGAATATATGGTGGGTAACACCTCCACCCCTCCCAATAAAACTAGGGTCAACAAGATACATGGTGGGTAACACCTTCACCCTTTTTGATAAAACTAGGGTCAACACCCTATATCAAGTCATATTGTGCAACTACTATTCTTAGAGTCACGTCATCAAACAACCACTCTAGGTAAGTTGTGCGTCCAGTGAAAACCACACTTACCACAGATCATAGCAATATTTGAAATCATAAATTAAATCATAAGTAAAACTTATTACGTCGAAAGGCATATACCTATTGACAATGGGCACAATTAATCACCTTTTAATATAAAATTTTAATCTGATGGCTAACAATTGAAGATGCTGGCATATTCTTAGTCGTCCTCCCAAATCAATGAATGTGATTTACTCTTCATAACTTCCTTGTATTTTTTAATGTATCAGTTAACCTGTTTACTTTTTAACATTTACCTAATCATATTAAGAAATTACTGTAGCACTATATGATTGCCATGTTTAAATGATTAACCTTTGGGATTACCAAGTTTGGATTTGCTCAGTTGTAGGTGTGTTTCATTTTCTGAGCATTTCATTTCTGACTTTCCTCAACTATCCGCGTGTTTCATTTTCATTTTCTGGCTGTGCGCATGTTTCATTTTCCAGTTGTCCACGCATTTCATATTAGATCGTCAAATTCCAGTTATCCGCGCATTTCATCATTCGTTGCGGGAGGAAGCTTTGGCATCGCCTTTCGGCGTTCATCAACCACGGTTTTGAGTGGCTGTGCTAGTAATATACACTATATTCCCGATGTCTACGACATCCAAGTTACCTCAGCACTTCAATCATTTGTCTATTACATAAATCGTCAACCTGTAGGTTAGCTCACCAATAACTCATATCCATGAATATACATTACAAATTTCATATGAAAATCTATATTTGTATTGACATTCAATTAAAAAGTGTATGTTTATTTACACCATACTTCGCATGTGCTATACATTCACAACATAATTTTGAATTGGTATCCACGTACCCAAATTCCACATTTTAATTTGCATGTTTAACCAAATCACTTAACTATCATTATCATGAACTTATAATAGTAAAAATAATATCATGCAAATTTTAAACAGGTCCATATGTACACATATCAAATGTCTATATCAGTCTAACTAAGCCCAAATAGATACTAAGCAGTGAATTACTAAGATAAAAAAATCAAAGTTTTACAACCTAAGGCCAAAATATGGGGCATTACAAGTAACCTGTCCTGAATATGGTACTCATTCTCTTTGAGCTCAATTGTTGTTTTATTCTTTAGCTAAACTTATATACTTCTCCAAAATCGACATCACTCAAGTTCTCTTTCTCATAAACTTCATAAGTGAATGGTTCTACCCACATTATGATGCTCAAGGTGCATTATCATGCCCACAACTGAGATCTTCTTCATATGTGGTTTGGACAACATATCTTCTACCTTGTTAGTCATGTCCTTCTTATACTTAATCAGAAGATGGAATTGCTACAAGAATCCTATCCACTTGTAATTCATCACCAACTTTCATTTGCTCTAACTCTGCAAATACTTAAGAGGTTGGTGGTCAATATGGATCACAATCTCCTTACTCATTAGATAATGCTTCCATTTCTTCATTTCTTACAGTAATTCATAGAGATTTTGATCAAATGTGAGATATTTCAAGCTACCCCAACAAACCTTCTTGATTATGTTATATTGGTAGGTGCAGGCTATTGGTTGATGGCCCCAATATTCACTAGATCAATCTTCAATCCACCTCCACTGATCACATGTCCAAGGTAAACCAATGATTGTTTAGCAAACTCACATTTCTTACAATTTGCCAACAACCGATGTTTCTTTAATTCCTCTAGTCCCTATTTCAAACATGGAACATGCTCTTCCCACATGATACTAAAGATTAATACGTCATCCAGAATACAATTACAAAAGAATTGATAAATGGAAAGTATATCATTCATTAGATGCATAAAAGTGGTCGGTGCATTAGAGTAAAAAAGTCATAACTAACCATTCATAGAGACCTTGTCGAGTTTTTTGAGAGTAGTGTTGCAAGTGTCTTCTTCCTTCATCTGCACTTGGTGATATTCGAACTTTGAATTTAGCTTGGTGAAGTACTTTGTTTATTGTAGTTGTTCTAACAAGTCATCAATCCATGGAAATGAGTAACGGTTCTTGATGGTGATCTTGTTCAATGATAGTCAATGCACATTCTCCAACTCCCATCCTTCTTGGGCACAATGATCACTAGTGACCCACAAAGTGAAGTGCTTGGCCTTATGATTCCCTACTCCAATAATTGTTTCAACTCTCACTTTACTTTGTCTACTTCCAACAACAATAGACAATACAGTCAAATGTTAGGCAATGTATATTCAAGTAAGAACTGAATTTCATGTTCAACTTCCCTCTTCGATGGCAATTCTTTGGGTTCTTAAAACACTTTTTATATGCTTCCACGAGTTTCTCTTACTGTTACTTATGCTACTTATTACAACGTTCAAAGGATTCCTTGACCTCCATTGTACCTGTGTTCTATGGATTCTCTCTCAAGAACAACAATTACAAACTTCTTATTTGTGCTTATTAGCCTTCTTGCCTGGTCTGCATTTATCAAGGAAAGTTTTGATTTTCCTTTGTGAACATTGACAATGAAAGTCTAACCATCCTTTATCAAGCAGTACTAGTTTGTCCTTATGTGAAGACAACATCTTGCATGTACATGTATGGCTCCCAAGTATTACACTGCATACATCAAGTGGTATTGCATCTACAACTACCACATCAATGTAGTTTGCATCAATGGAAAATCTGAACTTACACTACTTGGTGACTCAATTTCATATCTTGACTTATCCATCCTAAAGAATTATAAGGTCAGGGATGGTCTTGCACTTCCTGTCCAAGCTTTTCCACTCGCTAGGCTGATAATAAATTTGATTGTGAACCATGAACCAAAAGACAACCAACCTTCATTTTCTTGAGATGAATTTTTACATGGAATAATTTGGACATATCCCTTTCCTCTTCAACACTAAAAGTATTCAAGCTTACCTATTTTTTGAGTGGATGTATTGGCTATCTTTCTGTCAACATCGAAACTACTCTCAATCTGGTTTCCAATGTCAGCTGCTAACAAATCCTTCTTTTTATGTTGCTTGTGGTGCTTTGGGTGAAGTTCTGGATGCAACTTCCAGCATTTGTCCTCTGAGTGTCCATCGACATCACAACGTTTACAGTGGACTCCCCTTCTTCTTCCCTTTAGTCTTCTTCTTCTTCTAGCTTTGCTTGGCACCTTCCCAAAACCATTTATATGTATAAGCACTATATATGAGAAGAAGCATAACAAAGTGAAATGGGGACAAGGATGAAATGTGATTAAAACTTAAACCTGAGCTCATTATTCCCTCTCTAAGATTTTAGTTGTAATTGACAATATAATAAATGCTTTAAAAATATAGCTTTGAGGGTTAGCTCAAGCGGTCATGAGACAAACATGATATCTCTTCCCCAAAGTTGGGGAGGTCACAGTTTCGTCTCTCTTGATCCCCTTGGGGTTAGGCTCCATAATCAGGGCAGACAGTTTACCCCATTTACCATCCATGGATCATGGGAAAGTGTTCAAAGGGTTTTCCACAAGGTGTTTTCCTTGGGAAAAAAAAGTTGCTTTAAAAATATAGAATTCATATTACAGCTGGTAGTGTACAGAAAGAATGAGGAGATAGCCAAAAACCCATGCCAGACTAGTGTACTCAAGGACTCCATAAAATAAAACAATACAAGAAAACTGGTAAACGGTGTTGTCCAAGGATGGCAAGACAAGGGACAATTAGTATAATCCAAAATAAGTTGAAACCTAAGTTTTAAACTACATTTGCAGCATAATATATTTTTTCCTGTGGAAAAAAAATCGCAATTTTATTTTAATGAACTAAATTACATTTTCAAATGCTCCGTCAGCATTGCACATATCAGCTTTTCAGCTGCAAAATTTCTCCTCAAAAAAGTATGGATATCCCATCACCACTTACAACAATACATCATTAAGTTGTCACAAAACCCTCCATTCATCAACAACAGAAAAAAATTATGAACAACACAAACCATTTATATGGATGCCAGTCTTCTATAAGGAACAGTCCCTATTTACAACATATCCATCTAATAAAAAGATCAGAAACAAGTAAGCTACAGATCATAAATATAACCAAAAAAACCCGCTTCATCCACAGCCAAAAAAACAATTGATTATAAAATATCATGAAAAGGAGGATGATAGTTCTCAAAAGGCAGGCCCTCTCGTTCCTCCTGAATGTACCACTGCCCATGAATCATTTGTATCCCAGCTTTAGACAAATCATCAATAATTGTGTTCCTTTCCTTGTACACATAATTGAAAGAGAGATTGTTAAACACAGAACACACACCTTGAACCTCTTCCAGAAAAGGATGCAGTAAAAAATTTAAACAGTTATATTCCTTCCTGATCACTAGCTAAGAATCACTGAACACTTGCATTCTAGAGACCCCTTTTTCACTAGCCAAAAGAAGAAGTTTAAGAGCCAGTTATTGGTTCCATGACCCAGGCCTACCCTGAACTTTAGTATATGAGCATCACGAAAAAAGAGCACTCCCCCTGCCCCACTGCGCTGAGGGTCACTCTGTGTAGGTCCATCAAAAAAAGCCTAGGCACCATCCCTATTCACATCCTCTGCAACAATCTGCCTAGGAAGCTCCGTGGAAAACTCTTTAAGATAGTAAGGCCCTGTGTTGCACACCATATTGTGAGAATTTGCTTGTCTTCAAATAGATTAGCTGTTGATGTTTTGGTAGCTGCGGGAGGTATTAACCTCCAAGTGTAACATTTGTACTTAGAATGGAGTATTCCGGAAGTAAGAGAACCATTAAACAGATGTGTGAAAATCCTAGAAGAGAAGTTGGCCCAAGGAAAATAATAATAAAGAAATAGAAAACCCCAGAAAGGGAAGTCGGCCCTACCAGAAAAAGTCGAAATAAATTATATTTGCTAGAAAAGACAGATCGTCCCTGTGGGAAAAGTTCACTGGCAGAATAAGTATAAATAAGGTGACCCTTTAGCTCATTTGTACACTCTCATACACTCACTCAGCAGGAGGGCACAAGTATGAGGAGTAGTAGTTGCAGCAGAAGGAGGCACAAGTCTGGAGAGGGTGGTGCAGCAGTTGCCGTGGTGTAATCTCAGTCTTTTTGGTATCTCTCTTGTGTGCTTCTCTTGGTAAAGGTACGCTTCTATTAGTAGAGGTACTTTCTCTTGGTATTGTGTTGCTGCTGTAGTAGTGGTGTTTCTGGTTAGGGTTTATTTGTTGGTTGTAGTATGGACTTGCCAGAATCATTCTATCTAAGTAAAGGTTATTGTGCTCGGGGGTGGCATATGTGAATGCCTATGGTTGGGTGACAATGATGTGACATTGTCTATGGTTAAACGAGCATACCAAAATTCTAACATGGTATCGGAGTTGGTTTCCTTTGTAACAGTCTAACTGTTGGAAGGAAGATTCTCAGTTTCCCCCTTTGTCAAGCTCGTTGAGCACTTACGGAACCCACTAAGAAGGTCACCTAAGTAGGGCGCATCTTTCCCCTGAATTAGATCTCCAAAATTCTGAAATTAAAAAATTAGGGTTTTCTCATAAAATCCTAGGTCTGCAGTGCCAGTTGCAGTTGCAGTACCAGTTGCTTCGTGCCAATTGCAACACCAGCTGCAGTACTAGTTGCAGGTCCTCTAGTCCAGTGAAGTTTCCGATAACTCGTTGAAAGAATGCTGAAATTATTCTTGCCCTAGATTAGCTCGCTAACCATTCTTCCGACAGTTAGGGTTTCTGGTTTTGCAGCAGCAACAAACCCTAACCCAAATTTGTTGGGCCTAATTTTTGGTTGTCCTAGTGCGCCTTACCCTAGCACATCTCTAGCTACCTTCAGATTGCAAGTTGGAGCACTTTGAAGTTTTAGGGTTTGTCATTGCTTGTCGTTGTTGTCGGATGGTGTCGCTATTTGCCGTTGTTTGTCGCTGCTACCAGAGGTATGTACTTGTATATGTTTAAATTGTATCACTATCTTGAGGGTATTTGCAGGAGAAGGGATCTTTTGTCCAAGCAACAATGGTAGAGCCAAAGGGATCTCAGATCTAACACATTCAGAGGAACAACGCACTCCAAGTTTGATTGTTTTCATATGCCTCTAGTTGTTATGGCATTATTGTGATCTTATGAACATCTAGTTGTATTTTGATCTATTGAAGTTATGATTATCATACTAACCTCTGGTCAAAGTTAAAGTAATAAGTTGACTTTAGTCAAAGTATTAAATTGATTAAGGTTGAGATTTTAGAGTGTATTTGCATTATATTCCCTAACTCAGATTTTTGTCAAGAAAGCATATTGTCTTAGTACAGGGGACATGTTGGAGAGAATACTTGTCATCTTGAATGAAGGAGACTCGGAAGAAAAGAAATAACACTCATTCTTGGAGATAAGACTCCAGGTTCCAGGTTTGATTGATTAAATTGATAAGTTTCCAACTTGCACATATCAAGTTTGATAATTGCTATATTACAAATAAACACTATATTTGTGACAGCAATCCTTGAAAGGTTCTATTACTGCTAGGTGTTGAATTTTCAATAAGCTAGGTTAAGCATGTAGTTCATTTCATTTTATCATGTCTTAACCATAAGCAAGAATGTTGCAGCAACCAAGATCACAAGAAGAAACACCAT
>JZKD02S1954314.1:36563-61692 GCA_000966675.3 Picea glauca | reverse complement strand
AAAATCTCTTCATTAGAAATACCTTATTCGACGCCGAGGGTTTTTCATACAATTTGGCCAACGCATCCATCAAACCCTTCATTGTCTTTTCTTTCGAGATATTGAAAGCCACCGACGCTGCCAAGCTCAGCCATATCGTTCTTAGAGCCTTTCTGTCAAGAATCTCCCATTCTTCGTCCTTCATGGCCGTCGGCTTCTTTGCTACTCCACTCAATGGTAGGAATAGATCCTTCTAATATAAATAGTCTTCCATCTGCATCTTAAGATATTAAATGAGAGTATCATTATTGGTGTATACCTATTAAGATCTCCTGATTTTCTTAACAACCATTTATTTAGTTGAAAGATGATTATTAGCCCCTGCCTTTAGGCAGCAGGGATTATTAAAAACGGTTTTTAGTTTTTCATTAGTCCCTCACAAAAACAAAGAAATTTAACCCTAAGTTTATAACCTATATTTCATTTACACCTTTTTTTACCTTATCAAATAGGTACACAATTTGTTTTCACCAATGGGAAACTTGAGGGTCTTATTTGGCCTCATATGGAGGCAAGGGATGAGGCAAGTGGTTTTAAACTTAGGAAACTATGGTTTTAAACTTACTAAACTCTGATGGAGGTGAACTAATGTTATCTCTAGAGATATCATTAGTTAGTTAACAATTTTTGTTAGAATTGCATATCTTAAGTTTTCCTTCAACCATCCGCTCATAGCTTGGTTTCTCTTCAGTTGCCACATACACCAGCATGCAAACTATGGTGGCTTTGTTTAGGAAACACATACACCGGCATGCAAACTTCGATGGATTTGTCTAGCCTTTCCTCCTAGCTTCCAACCAAGATCTTCCTCTATTTCCTCTTTTCCTCATGGCTTCCAACCAACGTTTCTTGCATTCATTTCCTTTGATCCCTACAAGCCAACGTTATTCCATTTTTCTCAGACTTGTCACTAGTCTGTTATCTTAGACTTGTCACTAGTCTGCATAATTACAACAAGAACAACAACAACAAGAGAAGGTCAGGTTTACAATGCAACACTCTTAAAAAAAATTCTCATTTTGGGATATATATTTTCAGATTTACTCGTTTTGTGTGATATATATTTAAAGTAAATTTCTTGACTGTGGAAAAAAATTATAGGATGCTTACCTCATTTTCCTTTCTTGAATACTTGCAGGCACATCATGATGTGAAAATGGCTCTGCATGGATGTTTGGCTCGATTGATTGTTCCCTTTGTTTTCTACATGAAAGTTGTTGCATGACCATCCAACTGAGGCATTACTTGTCATCATTATCTCCCCAATATTGGGTGTTTCAGAATAGGATTTTTGTTGCCAGTATTTTCGTCTGTATCTCTTGCAATATTAGTACTTGTCGTCGTTATCTCCCGTAATATTGGGTGTTTCAGACTAGGATTTTTGTTGGCAGATGAAGAACCAGTGAGAAACTTCCAAACTCCATAGATTGCATGTTTGGTCCACACTGCATCCCCTCTCAAATACGTACAAGACCTTACCTTAATATTGACAGACCAACCTAGCCAAACAGAAACCCACTATCTCAATACACCAATGAAGTCAAAGAATATATCGTTAGGGGGGAAGTGAGAAGGAAGGAGGGGAAGATTATTTAAAATTGACATTTCGGTTCGATTCCATTCCTCACAAGAAAGAACCTAAGACAATAAGTGGGCTATATATTTAATTGATGATGATCACTTCTTTCATCTGCTAGATCCATTCCTGAAGGTATGTATAATGGTCAAGACAAGATCGAAAGAAGGATGCATTGGCATCCTCCAACCAACTTTGATGTCTCTGTCTCTGATTAAGATATTTTTGCTTGCTTGCACATCCTAACTAGATAGACACATATGTGCAGAGCACGAGAGGTAGAAGCACACACAATGGAATTCTTGGGCAATGAAGGACTAAGGGAATGATTTCTTGTCTCTTCAACCATAAGTTGTTCTAATAAGATGAAGTCAAATGTCTAAAGTTAAGTGCCTGCAACTGATTGAAGTGCCTTCAAGTGAGGTCCCCTTGGTTGCAATAGAGAATAAACCATGAGCATTCAGGGAATAAGATAGAATGGGAACTCTGATGAGTTTTGTCAGGCTAGCTAAGTTAGGGTACATATCCATCCATATCATAGGACAGAGGGAAAATTTTGTGGGTGGAAGTATTCAATTTGACATATCATATGCCACTACACCTGTTTTTGGAGGTGACATGAAGTAATAAGAAGAATAATTCCAGGTTGGCATGGGACCTATGCTATTATGTCCACATAATTGACTGTCTCTAATAAATGATATCTAGTAGAGGTGATTTTTTTTCTCTATAAGAAGTCATGGGCTACTCCCAAGCACCCATTCCCCACAGAAGTATGGGTCATTTCCAAGAGATAAAAAATCAATTGGTGTTTGCATCTTGAATTCCTTCTTCTTCAGCTTGTTCTTTGTTCTTCAAGTCCCTCAGTAACCTTGGTATAAATAGAAAATGTTACTTATTAATTTGTGATTTCACAAAACCTCTATAAAATAAATCTGCTTGTGGTGACGCCTCTGCCTTGCTTCTCCCACGTATGTTGTTGTCTCTACCCCCACCTATATCTCTACTGTAACATGAGTCATTCTCAGAGTTAGCTATGCCATTCACAAGTAGAAAGGCAAGGTCATCTCTCCGACCTTATCACCCCAATTCCCACGAGCAGATTTGAGAGATGGGAAATCATGTCCCTCCAAGGGTTTGTCATGGACCTGTTGACCTTCTTCTTTAGGTATGTACAAAAGGGAATAACTCCTTCGATTTCAATCTATGGGAGACCAAGTTCAATCCCTTTAAGCTAAGCATAAGTTCTTCTCCTTCATTTGTGTTGTGTTGCTTGTACTCCGAGTAGAACACTTGACCTGGGAGGGCACTTCCTAGAGTGTGTGGCAATCCTGGCACATGCTAATAGATAGATGATAGAAGATGATAGAAGACAAATGTACAACATGCATAAGAAGATAGATGGACAACATGCGGTCCAAATGCATGCACAATATACGAGGAACACGTGTAATCATCAAAATGTAGTAAAATGTACTATGAACAACCACGTTGCAATGTTTCATATATATAAATATGAAGGCACACAATCTCGAGTAGTCGGGTTCATTTTTAAAGAGTTAATTATATTTTAAATGACATAATTGAACAATTTGAGTAAGTCAATCTAGTGCATTAATTAATTAATTTAGTGAATTAATCTGGCTTTCGGTCTTACAATGGGTGATCATTTTGTTATGTAAATTGAAATCTAGAATACTTATTATTATATCATCTATTTATAAGATTAATATATACATATATCATACTTTACACACTTACATTATTAATATATTATCTCACCATTTCTCTATATATTTATAATCACTAATGGTATTTGACGGTATCCAACATTGGAGCATATTTGAAACATTAACCCATCCTATATGATACATAGCTGACGTGCAAATGAAACTAATGGAATGCGATAATATTTTCTTCATTAGTGCTTTAGGGTAAAGAAACAAAATTGTCATGGAAATGCATGGAATGCCATAAGATTTTCTTCATTAGTGATTTGCGGTAAAGCAACAAAATTACCGTGCAAATGCATCTAATGGAATGAGATAAGGTTTTCTTCATTAGCGTGTTGTGTTACCACATGAATTTAAAATATGTTATGTTAACAATGATTTTAGCCAGGTTACAACTACTACAACATTTTAAAATGTGTTCTATTAACAATGATTTTAGCCAGGTTACATCAAGTTACTAATGGATACATCTATCAATAGGACAATTTTTACTATCCATGTACTTTGATCAGATGCCTTTCCTGCTACCTTATTATTAAGTCACCAACGCTATGCCTAAAAGACTAAAAGAATGCATGCAAGATTAATAGTGATATGCCTCTTCTGCTCATCGATGGCAGTTCTAAAAGAACAAATGCAAGTGGAAGAGAACAAAAAGGATAAAAGAAAATAAAAGATAAAATTATAGACAAAAATAAGTGCTATTAACACACAACCTACACGGTTACACTTACGCATGCTTCATTAACACACAACCTACACGGTTACACCTACACGTGCTTCGCTTCCTACATTTTTGGCAGGGACTTGTTGCTCCACAACTCTGCTTGTTGATGATGCATTTAGTTTATGTAATGAAATATAGTTTTTATGTTTCCAATGCTCCTTTAAATATATTTATTTCTAATGGTTGGAACATTATCATTGTTTTCTATGCATATTTGAATATTATGATAACCCAACTGAATATTTAATAATATATGGAATAAATAGAGGAAAATTTTGAAAACTTGGGGTGTTGTTACATAAGATCTTGGTTTAATAAAAAAAATTCAAAGAATATGTATTTTCAAGTAGATTGGAGTGAGTGAACATCTTAATATCAAGATAAGATGTGATGGACTAAATTTATGGTGCCATGGGCTCATGTAATATCGTTTTATTGTTTTTTCCAAATCATCCTTACTTATAAAGTATGGTGTAAGATATTAATCTAGCTAGCACATTACATGTACCCAAATCTTATCATTGGTATGGCATATACATATTTTGTTGCATTTTCATCAATAGAATAAATCAACTTAGGATGTAACCTTATCGTGTCTGGTTTCTAGTACCCTATGGGATATCAAGGGGAAATGATGGGTCCTACCACACTGCTTATTGAACATGGTTCTATTGGACCAATAATGGTAAATGTAAATGAAATAGTTGAAAATGTAAAAACAATGTTTGGGGTAGAGGTGGATGAGCCACATGGAGAAAATTTATTCATTTGTCACATTCCATGAGAGTTTGGTGTTTAGGAACTATCTAATGATTTTTCATCCTTTAAAAATTTAGAAGTGCAAAGGTTTTTGCTAATAAGGCCACTGGTGTTAGAAAATGATTTGGTTTTCTCGATTATGACAATGTTGCCTCTACACAAGTTGTTAACTATTTAATGAATGAGTTTGAGTTGAGTGGAAAGAAGTTCATGATCCAACGTAAGCAAGGAACAAACAAATAAATACTTATTGAACATGTATTAATCAACATGTTAAGAGGAGGTTGAAAGGTGTTGTTAATTTTGAAATATGGTTATCACATTTAAGAATGTCATAGTTTTATGCATTGTTTTTCTTGAGGGTAAAAAATGGCATGTTGTGTAACTTTGGAGAAGAAATTGAAGATTGTGCATGTTTATGTAAGTGGTTTCAAATCCATCATGCGAAAAATTTTGGGAACAAGTAGCTCCCTTTGAAGATGATTGCAATCAATGATATCATGTGTGCATTTTGTACACAAATGATGGCATATCTTTCAGACGCTTATAAAAAACAAAACAAAAAATCATAGTTTGAGAATTGTATCAATGAAAATAACTCTTGATCTCTCGTGTAGGGTGTTAGGGGTGTGTTCAAATGTGGGAGTTGATGCCTATCAGGTTGATGTACAAGTGGTGATGGAGATGCATGGTGGCCATGCATGTGAAGGATGGGGAAAGGATGATGAAGGCCATTTCATTTTGCTCTTCCATCGAACATTTAGTGTACCACCTCACCTGAGAGTTAATCCATATCCTAAGAGAATGATGAGATTTCATGGGCAGGGGCTTGAAAAATCAATGCAAGCTCACAAAAATTTGAATTCGAAGGTTGTTAGAGTTCATGAAGTATATGGGAGGTTAACTCTCTTGTCCCTCTAGTTAATATCTTATGTGTTTCTCAGATAGCCCTGGATATTCTCATGCATTGTACTGTGGGACAAAGACTAGGGAGATGTCTATTAGCCTCTTCTTACCTAGTTAATGGTTTGGGGAAAATATTATTCCAATTCGATCTTTGTGGTTGTGGGAGACCATTTTCTTATTGAATGTGGGTCTACAGAAGAGCTCATACCTATAGGTTTTCCATTGGCATCTCATTGCAAACTAGTCAGGGGAATTTGGTTAGTAGAAATGCATGACAAGAAGGTCAAAGGGAAGCACGTAATAGGGGAATGCATTGGGCCTTTAGAAACCCGAATGAGAAGGCCTTCAATAGAAGCAAACTAGATATCAAGTGGAGATCATGAATGCAATAGAGAGATATGATAGGAGGTTTTCTACCTCGATTTAGGGGGAAGGGAAAAGTAGGATAACACCTACAATGAGATTGTTTGTAGCATCCCCATCCATCAATCCAAGTCGCGATATGGTTATCCATGATACATGCTTTCATATTTCATTCCCCATAGACTAAATTCCCATAATAAAAGCTAATTATGCTTCTCGAGAGGGACTTGAATTTTAATAAAATGCATGTGCACATATCAAAATTAAAATGTAGTCCACTTTATGAATGTATGACTCTTAAAACTCCCATAATCATGGTACTCAACGCATGCTCCCATAACTACATGAGAGGATTTTTCCACCAACCTCTCACGTGTACTCAATGATTGATTTTATTAAGTCAAATAAGGTGGATGGATTCATTTATGGCGGATGGTGGAAAAAGAGGGGATTTCTAAGGCTTACACTTAATGATGGGGGATTTGATTTCCCATAGGCTCCCCCTTTGTCTTCCCCTCTAATGGAATCATAGCCTCTCTCATGATCTGCACATCCATCTTCGACCATTATATTATATTCCAACATCAATATTTACATTGTAGAATGATTTTATCACGAAAATCCTAACACATTGTCCATATTTGTATATTTACATCATGCATGCCTAGACATTCACTAGTAAAACCTTAGCCTTGAGCTCCACACTAGGAATCCATGCTCATATATTTACAACATTAACATAATTTGAGTTAATACATGTCAGGGGCCAAAACCAAGGTATTATACTATTAATGTTGATCTCTTAAATTGAATTATGGAAAGATTCTTTTATAGAAGTTGATACAACAAATACATTAAATTTGTGGAACTCTACTGAAAAAAAATGAATCTTTTATTGTGTAGATAGTAGAAGAAAAAGGGACTCAACAACATGCCATCTTAGACAAATTAGAATTCTTGGACAGGAAATATGAAGCCCTGGTCGAAGAAGTTTGGGTGAATGAAGTGGTTATGGAGGATAAACACAAGATGAGAAGACTCAATCAATAGAGTCTTAGGTATTCACTTAACTAGTCTACATTTATGTAGACATAGCCTTGGAGGGAAAGGACTAGCAACTTGATTTCCAATTCTATGGGTTTTTTTTTTCTATATTATCATTCTATGTTAGAATGGTCGATTATGATGTCCAATATCATAGTGCATGTTGGTTACATAATAGTAGTATTTCTTATGGATATATTTTTTTATTTCTCTAGTGTTTTGTTTTGTGCTATGATCATAAAAGGCTATAGTACTGAAAACTATGCTACTAGTTTTCATTATCGCAGGTTGAACCCTCATGAGTTCAAACCTTGAATTGGAAAATATGTATTATTTTTTCTATAATATTAATGAATGAGTAGCTAATTTGGTGACAGATGAGCCAAATGGCACTATTAGTACCAACATCAAGATATATGGAGGTTGAATGTTGATGAAGGTACCATAGAAAGGGTAGATAATATCTTTAGGGTACCCTAGTGAAATCATGAAGCAGAGGAGGATCTAGACTTAATAACACATGGTATACATGAATCTATCATCCCATAGCTCTAGATCTATATGCCATTGTTCATCCATAATGTTATGTGCCCAGGAAATTATAGCTTCAACAAGCCTCAAGGCCATGACCCATCACTAGTGGATCAACCTTTGGATGGTTAAATATAGGACCCACATCTAAATGCAGGTTCATTACAATTGGTGGGAAAATGACTCTACCCTTATTGTAGTTTTGTTAATCATGGTTCATCCTCTACAGTCTGAGGCCTCTCTGTTGTTGATTGGAATCTAGTTTTCTCTCTGATTCTCTACTTTTTTTTTTCTTCTTAGATTATTCATGCAATGTGGTTGCTATGGTATTTGATTTGGGTCTTTCTCTTGGCTTCTATTTCTGGTCTACCCTCTACTCATTGGATCCTAATTTGTGGATTCACCTTGCCTCCTCCATGGATTGTCACATCCCCATTCTAATTTGGGAAATCCCAAATCTGAAATAATAGAGGGGAAAGGATGGTATGAGCCCCACACCCTTAACCAAAGGAGGAGAGAGTCATAGGCATATGGTTTTCCCCCAAAAAAACCTTGTTCCCTTATCCTTTCACATACATTATGACAATGACAAGGATATTGAAGATGGGGTATTTGAGAAGGTTGAAACCCCCTAGGTTTTATCCCACAACAAGCTCATGAATTATTATTTCAAGTGATCTCACTTAGAAGAGGCCTATAAATAGGTAGCCAAGATTGAAGAAGATGCTTGGCTAGCAACAAAAAATAAGCTCTTGGAAGACAACGCCCTTTCAAATTTTCCTCTAGAGGATCCCATGAATTCCTAAGGAAGGAAATACCTCTTCAAAAATACTCTTGAGATTATGTGGCATATTAGATTATTTATGGTCTATAATTTGGATAAGCAGAAGAAGTTTAGGGAGCTAGTGGTAGATAAACTAAATTATCTGGAAAGTACCCTCACTCCCCTCTCCAAGGAGCTCTAAATGAAAATAAAGGAGCTCACTTAGGTAAAATATCTTTTGGCCCAACTGGTGGAAATCAAGGAAGGAAAAAGCAATGAAGACAAAGGGGTGAGTTGTAAGGTAGTCCACTTCTACCCCCTCTATAGGTGGAGCTACTATGATAGACATGTTAAAGTTATTGATTTATATATTACCCTTATAATATGGCTTACATACTACTCTCACTTCCCCTGTATTTGATATCTATATCACTCTTTAGCTATGCATGCTTTATAGATATTGTTTAGTTTTGCAAATTGATGGTTTTTTAATTATACTCATTCTTTTTCCTCTTGAGAATTTTGTATGCTATCATATTATTCCCTTTTAAATATATAAAAAATACTTCTTATTGATTAAAAAAATGAAAATAATTCTTGAATAAATTCAAATGGATAGGTAAGAAAATAGAGTATATAAAACAAAACAAAAATATTATTGTGAGCATTGTATCAATGAAAATAACTCTAAAATAAATTCAAAAGATTGTGTAAGAAAATAGAGCATGTTCAGATCCATTGATAATATATCTTTATATTTTAAAATATACTTAATTATGCAAAATCAAATACACACACCATAATGAAGTTGGTGAAATTCTTGGTCAAACCTCAAAAGAAGGTGAACATGGATTCGATCATAACAAACTATAGAACCTAATCTGATCTTGAGGAATGGACCTTATTTATTTGGCACTCATTGTATGTATTTGAATTTATGGACCCCTAACTTTAATCTGGATAATGACATCCCATCGATCGTTCATGTCTAGGTATGTCTTTTTTCATTTTCCCCTTCATTGTTATAAAGATAATACAATCAGAAGCATTGGAGATACCCTGGGCTGATATATTGATAATTCAAAGCCAAAATATGACATGTTTTACTATGCAAGAATATGTGTGGAGATAGATCTAGAAAAAGGTCTTCCAGAGGAAATCCTCCTAACCTTGGATAATTGAAAACATGTTCAAAATTTACACTATAGAAACTTACTTTTAAATACAAAACATGCCATGAATATGGGAATTTTTCAAAATACCATAAGAAGAATGCTCAAGTATGCCAATGAGTTATAGAAAGGAAGAAAAATGGAAATTGGTTAAGAAGAAAATGAGTACCAAGAACCAATTTGTAGCCCAAACCAATTTCATCATCTCTAGGCCCTTTAGCTCCATCTAGACCCAATCATGCATTGTTTTAGTTGACAAAAATGGAAATCCATTCAAGTCAATACATGAAACATCCACAAAAGTCACCAACCCACATCAAGGGAGGAAGCACGTCCTCACAATCAAACATGTTTGAAATTTTTTCCCCAAACGATCCTATCCCATTCTTTAAAATCTTGGCAATTTCAAATATTCCTCTTGTTGTAATATCCCTACCAAAGGGGAGGCAAGTGCAATGGGGGTTCTCTACGAACCCGGAGGAAAAATAATATTAAATTACTATTGGAATATCGAGAAAGACATCAACAATAAAGCAGAGGCATATGCATTACATAAAGGACTCCATCTAGCAAAGCTCTGACAAATTTCCAACCTGAATGTTATAGGAGATTCCAAGACAATCATAAGGATGATGATACAAGGAACTGAGCCAAAACATTTGAGCCTAAAAATAATTGTAGATAGAAGTTTTTAGACTTAAGGACCCTCAAGCCAAAATTCTTTCACATTTTGAGAGAAAATAATAGGACGACAGAGAAATTGGCGAACGAGGCCATAGGGAGACCTCTTGGAACCTTAGGGGTGGAGGGTATTTAATTCTTATCCCCACTAGTCTAATGCTCTGACACATGACCAGGAACCAACGCACAAAGGCTAAAGGAGGAGACACTTGGAGCTCCAACGCGAGAGGTGAAAGGTGGAGGAAGCAGTTGGCATATGCAAAGTTGATGACTCACCGACTAAGGACAGACTGGGTTAATGATATATGCTACGACAATCTCATTATGGATTCGAGTGGTCAGCTTATCCATTTAGTTGAGTTCGTGGGTAATCAAAGGCTAAAGGCTTTGACGCAGATGGATCAAGCGTGTAGCAGCCCAAATGCGAAAATGATTTTCCAGGATGACATTAGGTTTAGTGTTAGGCTCGCAAATGTGAAGGCTCCAAGTACATCACACCAGGAGAGATCTATCTCAATGTTCGTCCTTGCTAGAGAGATTTTTATATGTTTCTTTGGAAAGCCATACTCATCATGCGCTCTCCATGAAATACATAGTTTGTTTAGTGTTGTTTGTATCTCGGAGAATCCCTTCTCAAATATTTTGAGCTTCCCCTTGGTATTCTTTGCCACACCCATTGCCTCGCCCTCTGCCTTTTCATTTCCTCGCCCAGGTCTTCGCTCTGTGACCTTTGTTGGAACCTTCTACTTCCAACAAAATATTCCCAATTCACAAGAAGTCCAATTCTCTACAGAGTTGTGTCCCCCCCAACAGCATGGAAAATATCCAGCGGAACCAAAGCACACCAGATATCACACACTTGCAAGGCGTCAAAGGTTCTAGTTGATTCTGTTCAGCCAGACCCTGAGGTGGAGTGTGTAGGCTGCCAAAGGATGTGAATTCATATGGGAGCACTCAGATCTACTTTAACCTTTGAACTTGAGACCCTATATCAGCACAAACATCTAATTGAAAGGCTGCAAGATGAAATATATGCTTAGAGGAGTCAAATTGAAGAGCAACGTAGTAGTTTGGAGATTATGCAGAGTCGATTGGATCAGATGGAAAGAAATCATCAGCATCCTAGTACACCAAAAAGCACCCAGGAAGCCTCCAAGAATGTAACTTCAGCCACAATTAATCAAATTATGGACCTTAACGAGCCCTGCCCAGATTCAATTCGGGAGTAGCAGGGACATTCGAAGATAAAAGAGGAACCTGGTAGCTGATTTTTTGTAAAATTCAAATGTCATGTTTTGTTTTATGATATTTATAAACAGATTTTTCTATAGATTGTATTCTTCGAAATACAATAGATGTGTTATAGCTAGGGAAGGTGGAAACTCAATGACCACAAATTTTTTATTATCATTTCCAAGCTTCAAAGTTTCTTTTTCTCGAAGGTCACTCATGGCACCCTTTTTTTTACTATAGTGGATTTATCCACACTTTTTAATATAAATTTCCTAATTCTTATAATAAAAAAAATATCCCCAACAATTATGGATTTGTATCTTGAACAAATTGTAGAGCTGCCCCAAATAGAAAATGAAGATATTATCTCTGACTAGTTAGAAGCAATAGATAATGTTCCTAATAAGTAACAATACTCCATATGTATCATTACAAGGAAAAATGATCACTTGCTAATGGAGGAGGAGGAGAAAGATGAAGACGAGATGGAAGAAAGGATACCAAAGAGAGTGGGAAGGAAGCGAGGAAAAGAAAAATGTGAAGAAATAACCAATAGAGAAAACATGTCAAGGATTCAAACCACTCTAGACATATCTTTAATATCTATATCAAGAATTGCTAAAAATCCTAGAGCCAATGCACCATCGCAAGGTGGTATCCAAAAACCCCAAGCCAAATAATGAATATAGTCTCCTAGAATGGTAAAGAACTTGGTAGCCATAATAAAGAAGCAACACTAAGGGTTTTAATTAGATCAGAAAAACCTACCATCCTCCTCCTCCATGAGACCAAATTGGAGACTTTGGAATCCTTAAATATTTACAAGCAGTAATGACCTAAATATGACGGTGTAGCATCCAGTTCAATATGATCTTTGGGGGGGGATACACTCACTTTGGAATATCCCTTCTCTATATATGAGTTTCATATAGCAGACCCAACATTGGATATTAACTAGCTTCATTCACTAGCAATCAGGAAAGAAAATAAATGTTTTTATGATATACATGACAATGAATTATAGGGAATTTAAGGAAAGTTGTTGGAGATCTCTTCTTGCATTTAAAGAAATTAAGCATTCATCTAACAACATCATTGTCGGGGATTTCAATGTGATTTTGCATAACAAAGAAAAATGAGGGGGAATAATGATCAAGGACCCATTCTAGGAAATGATGGAGGCCCTTATAGATAAATGGGATATGATATATATTAAAACTGCTAAAAGGAAATTTACATGGTCAAATAGATGACTTGGGCCAAGTCATATAGAAACAAGGATTGACATATTCCTTGTGCATAGTGATCTTCTCTTATAGGATAACATCATCAAGTTAATGATTGTTCCATCGACAACTTTAGATCACATACCAATTACACTCCTCATTCAATATTTTCTAGATGTTTCCTATCTTCCTTCTGATTTAATCCTCTTTGGTTGCAAGAATCCACAATTATGGACAAAATTTCTAAATCCTATAAGATTCAGGTTACAAGTTTTCTATTTTACATATGGGAGAAGAAATTGAAATTGTTCAAGCTCTCTTTAAAAGAATGGGTAAATACATTCTACTTTAAGATGACAAATGAAAAGGATTCTCTCAAAGCTCAACTATGACTTATTCAAGCAAGAATGGAGATTGAAGCTATCAATATCAATCTCCATAAATATAAGATAGTGATTCATCAAAAGTTGCACAAGGTTTTAATTGTAGAAGAGGAATTGTGGAGGCTCAACATAGATGTTTTTGGCTCAAGTATGGAGATAGAAACATGGCATTCTTCCATAGAAAAGTGAAATAAATAATAATTAAAAACAACTTCAAAGAGATTTCCCTAGTGGACATATCCAACATATCTGATTTTTAGGCTATAAAGGACACATTCAGGTCCCATTTCGAGTCTTTAATTCTTCCATGCTGGAAAATATCCCAATGGTCGTCACTACAGAAGAAAACAATGATCTTTTGAAACCATTAAAATAAGTAGAAATATTAAGTGCAATATGGAGCCTGGCCCTTGACAAAGCTTCGAGCCTTGACAGACTTTCCATCCATTTATTTAGAGTTTTATGGTGCCTAATTAAAATAGATTTAAAGAGAAATGATGCAATATGTGCAAAAGTCATGCAAAATGGGAGGAAATACTATCTCCTCTTTTCTCACCCATATTAAAAAAGAAGCAAACTCATCCTCTTTTTCTAGGTTTAAACCAATCTCCCTTTGCAACTCCTCATACAATATAATGACAAAGATCATGTAAAACTCGATGAAAAATATTTTATATAAAATTATTTCTGACAATCAAGGATGATTTATGAAAAGTCGTCAGAAAGTGGACAACATAGTTTTGGTTCAAGAAGCCATCCATTCAAGCAGGCAGAACAAAGAAAAGGGAATTATCATCAAACTTGACAGGGTAAGGCACTCCTTTTTGTTTGATGTTTTGTTCAAATTTGGGTTCAATCCTCTTTTTATTAGATGGGTGTCTTGTTGTATCAACACTCCTTGGATAGCCCCCTTGATAAATGTGAGGCCTACTTCTTTATTCAAGGGATTTGCGATCTGATGCGTCAGATTCCCCCTTTCTCATATTTTATATATAATTATGAGAAATTCTCTAAGTCAGAAGTTGGAGGATGAAAGGATTGCTAGGAACCTCCCATGCATCAAAATAATAAGGGGATTCAAAAGATTGAACCATTCTCAATTTGCACGTGACACCCTCCTTTTAGGTAGAGCATATAATATTATTGTGGAAATATTTAAACAATTTCTATAATTATTTATAAGTGCTTCATGTGGAAAGATTAATAATAAAAAAATTTAGGTGCTTGGTTGGAACATAAGTTCTCAGGTTATTCATTTTATCTCTCGAATCCTGCAATTTCCATGTCATGAGAATTGGTATTCTTGGAAACACATCATCCCAATATTCGCAAAGTATTATTGATAAAATTAAATCCAAATTCAATCAATGGGGATCACAATGGTTGAATCCTACTAGTAGATTTGTATTAATAAAGTCAATCGTAACAACTCTTTGGATTTTTCAATTCTCAACCATGTTAGCTCCAATGGGTATTATGCAACAAATTGTTCGAGAGATTATGAAGTTCCTATGGTAGAGGGGGAATCAAAACCAAAAAGTTTCATCCGATAAAGTGGAAAGTTGTTAGAGCTCCAAAAGAAAGAGGGGGATTGTTGACCAAGGATCCACCTCTCATGAATCTTTCCATGGGTGCCAAAATTTTATGGAAGCTTGTCACAGGAAGACTAGATTGATGGAAAAAAATATTGTGGAAAAGTGCTTTATTGGAAATTGAAAGGTACATTGAAGGAATATTGGAAAACAAAAAAGGATCTCATATATGGAAACTTCTAAAAATGGTAGCTCCTATAATTTGTTCCAAGATAACTTAGATTCCTAGAAATGGAAAGGAGATTTTGATCTGGACTAACAAAATTATGGGAAACTAGCCTTTAGAACAAAACATTGAACTGTTCCCATTGAAAACATGGATGTACAAAAATAACATAAAATTTTTGTATGACATTTCATCATGGTCAGAGAATTCAAGATGCTAGTTAGGATGGTGATTGAGGGAGCCTCCTTCACATCTTAGTGCACTAGAAACTTACCTTATATCTACTCTCAAGGGACACACAGCATGGGATTTAAGCATTAGATATCATAGGGGATGGGGCAATTAAAAATACAAATTGAGGATAATTACCTGCACCAACTCATATATTTACCTCTTTTGCAACGACCTCCCATTTGGCACTAGATTTGGCACATTGATGGGATTCCCCAAATAGATATCTTCTACTAGAAGATGATTCATGACAAGATTTTGATAGTATAAAATCTAAAAAAAAAAAAATGAATTCAAGCTCCCTCAAGGTGTGTGATACATATTTCTGTAGAGAATCTACTCATCACTTTTTGTTTGATTGTAACTTCACAAAAAATGTTTAGACAATCGCCGTTGCTGGTCTTAGTCATTGTTCACATATGCCTAGCTCATGTGGAGAGACATGTATACACTATGGATAAAAACATATAGAGGACCTCTCAAAAATATAAATATCCTTAAAAGGTTATGGACTTCTCTACGAAAGTACCTAGGATGGAAGATATGGTTGGCCCACAATAAATCCATTTTCAATCAAAAATTTGACAAGCCAAAATAGGATAAGCCAAGGCTAGAAGGATTCTATTGGAACATATTAACTCTAGGAGGAAAGGGAATATTGAGTCACAATCCCTGGATAGGGATGAGGAATAATTCCTTAGGAAATTCTCGATTTTGGATAAGACTTCCACTCAT
The DNA here is from genome assembly GCA_000966675.3 of Picea glauca. Classification (NCBI taxonomy): domain Eukaryota; kingdom Viridiplantae; phylum Streptophyta; class Pinopsida; order Pinales; family Pinaceae; genus Picea; species Picea glauca. The sequence goes on along the minus strand of JZKD02S1954314.1, from coordinate 45,832 downwards.
CTCATTGCAAATCAAGAAGCAATAAACAATGGAAAATTCGAATGAATATACAGGATTTTCAAGATTAATGGTGATTAAAGCAAAGACTATTTATTTTTTTCTTCAATGATGCCTCTAAAGAGAACCTAGGGATGGTAGGTGCAAGGGGGATTCTTTATGATCTTGAAGGGAAGATAAAAATAATATATGCATGGTAGGGCCATCCAGAAACAATAAAGTAGAATCCTATTCTCTTCTTTGATGCCTTCTCCTTACCAAAGAATCCAACATCAAATATCTTATAGTTATAAAATATTCAAGTGTGATCATCAAAGAAATTATAGTGAAATCATCCCCTCGAACAAAAAGCTTGCACCAATCATTACTCGAATAAAAAAGGAGTTAAGTAACCACATCATAGTTTCATATTACCAATTTTTGCAAGTGCTCAACCTAGAAGAAGATTCATGGGGAAATAAATCCATCTCATAAAACTTAGGGGCATTAGAAAACAATGGGGGAAGTTTGTATTATTTTATCCCCTACGTTATCAATTTATCAATTTCTATGACACATTGTGTCTCCATTAATATCCACATGTTGTATCATCCAATACAATTATTTCCATGCATGAGGAGGGGATATGCATGGACACATTCCCATCCCATCTACATGTGAGCATTAACCTTGGTATTTTCTAATGAATTCATCCTTACGGATATTCACTGGCAAGGTGGGATATTGAATCAGTTTTGGTTTGGAGCTCACAATGTTTGCTAGAATGCAACTAGGTTAATTCATGTTTTCCAGGTAAGAAATATATTTTTCCTTATGCTATTTCATTGGAATTGGGACAATTTTATTCCAGTATTCAAAGGCATTCAACAATAAGTTGCTAGTGTGTATGGTCCATTGAATTGTTTTTGAAAATTTTTCTATGGTTTTGATTCTTGTATTAGGGAATTAGATCAGGAAAAGGTGCACATGAAAGGTTATTTTATTTTCTTGATTTCTAGTATAAAATTCCTCGCTTGTATCCAATTCTCCATAAGAACCTAGAAATTGTTCATTTGCATTGTGATTTTAAAATTTTGTAATTATATCTGTCAGGTTACATCTGGGATTGTATGTGTTAAGAGATTTAATCCAGGTTGTATTTTTTTGTGGAAGACTAGTGTGATTGGTATCCCTCTATTAGGTATTTGGGACACATGTTTTAATTTTGGCCATCCTATTTTCAATTTGACTTATCCCTTAGTGAAGTTTTATTTGTGTCAAAAAAATGGACCACAAAGATGTCCTAGAATTTAGAAAAACATTGTGAAGGCACAAGGAATCTATCCAATGTAACAGAAGCTCTCTATTCTCAATGACATCAAAAGTTCATGAGAATGAACATCAATGTGCCTCGCAATGTACAACAATCATGAACCTTTTATTCAAATGATGATAGAAGATAGATGCCTTGGAAGCAAAATGCAACATGTTAAGGAATTTGGTAATCAATCTTAGCATAGACTCCCTCTCTTCGACCTCAAACAATAGGATGTCTATCAACTCCATACAAGTAGAATTCAAAGAGGGGGAAACTATTCACTAATTGAAATAAGCCATGGATATCAAGTAACTGAATTCTCACCCATCAAATGTTGGTTAGGGAGAGGAAATTAGTCAACATGTATTCAATTAGATTTTATTTTTTTTAAATTTATTACTATATTAGGAGCTTTTGCTAAGCATGTCACCAACAAGAAAACCTGAGATGCAATAGTATTAGACTATAGAAAAATATCTTGTGTGGTCTCTAAGAGTTTCCTTTTTGTCAATAAACTCTATATCAATACTTTTTGTATGACAGTTAGCTTGGCTACAACTTTTTAATATAATATTTCTTGGTTTTGATGAAAAATAAAAATAAAAATTGTAGAACCCTCTTGGCCACATGATCAAACATGATCCCATTGCATCCAATGGTCGGAGACACTTTGAATATAAAAAATCTATGCTTCTTAGCGACTGAAAAAATAATAGTATTTGGATCATCTTGTTACTATATTAACCCCTTCTCATAGGAATAAATGAAAATTTGGACAAAATGATGGCTTTGTGGATGGCCATGGACACCTCCTTGCTACACTTCACCCTAAACACCATGTGGTCATTATCATTCCCAACAAAAATAAAGGACCTCAATTGAATCCTCTATTGAACCCTCATTTATTGCTCCCTCATTTACTGTTCCACACAAATTATTTTCATAACCTCATCCACTTCTACATGTGTATGATTTTCATGGACTTTTCCTTTAATTGGTGACCCAAAATGGCCTATGTGATCTGGTTATTTCTCATGGTCAATGAGAAGAGATTGATTTGGTCAAGGAATGAATTTTTACTTCTTTTATTAGGTAAACAAGTTTCATCACAATAACCTAGTTTTCCTCAAATTTCTTCTTGACACCCACCATGACATTCACCACAACCTTTATCACTTCACCTTTGAAAAAAATCACAATTGAATCTACCTCCTCATTATTCTGTTGAATTGACATAAAATAATCACTAACCAAAAAAAATTTGAAATCTATAGAAATATGATTGAATCCGCCTCTTTTCACTGAATCGAGACTGTAGTTTGTAGAAATTAGATGATGAAATCTAATGTGGAATAATCTCTGGGATAAAATTCTAGGTGAATGTCCATTGAAAGTGTAGAGGTTGAGGGTGAAATATTGGTTTGGGTTAAAATATCATTTGGATAAAATAGATAATATTTATAGTTTGAAGTAAAATTTTAGGGATAAACATGAGAAAGTGTTATAATATAAAAAATTCCAGCTTAATACTTTCATTTTAAATTTTTCTCAATGGTGAAATTTCACCCCTAAAATTTTCTATGTTCAAGAGTGATATGGGAATGTTTGATTATAATTCATTATGAAAATAATGGTGTACTACTATCCCTGTTATTTGTTTCATTTACAAATATTGCTCTTTTCTCCTTTAACTTGGATTTAGTTAGTTGCATTTTTCATTTAGTCATTGTTTCATTTCATTACCCACATTCATCCCATATTTATTTATATTTTTTCATTCTACATTCATTACATTAGATTAGATTAAATAGATTAGAGAGAATAACATAAAATCTTACCTTTCATATGACAGTTGGTCAGAATCAGAGCCTGGAGAGCTTTCCATTTCAATGGAGAATGGTCTAATGGGCCCTTTTTCCAAGTAAGTATGTGTGGATGACAAGGGTCATGCATCAATTGGGTTAGATGAGTCAAGGGTTTTCACATGGTATTTGTGAGAGAGATTTGTTGTCAATTCATTCACATTAGCACTAAATTGGCACTACTTGAAAAGAAGTGTTATACAATACTAGATGTAGGGAATTATTAGGTGAATGTTTCCCCTAATTGGAAGTGGACAATTAAATTTAGGTGAGTAATTAAAATTAATCATAATTCAACTAACTATTGTTAATCAAAATATTAGATGGAGGGGAGCATTAAATCTCAATCACGAGTTTATTAGGTTATAATCTTGATTAATTGAATTGATTGTTTACTAATAACAAGGCACTCAAACTTCCCTCAGGGGTGTACACCAATTGGAAAGTGTCGTGTAAATGGAAGGAAATATGTAAAAAGAGGTCTCAAGGTCGATTCTCACCCCGATTTACTCGGAGGGCATGCTTGCAAACTGTGCGTTCCTCCCTAGGGGTTATAAGGAAGCCAACAGGATTCGACCTCGTGTCACTTGAGTATGATACTGTCATTGTTACTGATTCCCCTAGTTAAAAAAAACAAAAAAAAAAACAAGGCCCTCAAACTATGGTTAACATAAATTTTATAAACAAAACCGATATGAATGAGCATGCCTAATATATCCCCTATGGTTCTCTTAGTGTGTTATGGACTTCCCCGGAGTAGAAAAAAAGAAGTAGGGGTGCCACTAGTGCCTCCCCCTCTACCTCTTAAACCTTCTTCTTGGAGTCCTTGGATTTCAACGCCATAGTAGATGCAACAACTAAGAAATCCAGTTCCTCAAAATTAGCACCTATGAGATTCATCAAGAAACTAGACAAAATCCTTTGTGCCAAATTCTAGCACCAAGATTTGATAATAAAAAAAGGACCATAATGTTCTCTAAAATGGTGTTGGTTGGGAAATTCAAGGCCTTTGGCCTTCCCCTCCATCAATGGAAACATGGCTACAAAAGAACTAGCACCCTTTGAAAAAAGGGAAAATGAAAACATTTTTCTATGGTAGAGGGTTCCATGCATTTCTCTTCGAAATGAAGGGGGATAGAGACCCAATCTTCAAAAGTGGACCAAACTTCATGGGGTCGCATGAATATATTAATAAACATATTAAATAGAAGCAATACTTTAATGAAATATTAAAATAGAAGAAACGATTGTGCATTCACACACAATATACATAAGTCTTATCTTGGAAACCCTGACAATGAAAACCAACCTAACTTAGATTCACATCTCTTTATCTCATTATATTAACTAAAATGTTCACAATACAATATTTAGGTATTTTTCATCATCAATTAAGATTAGTCCACTATCTTTAATTAGATTATAATATATATAAAATGATGCACTAGAACCACCCAAGAAACCCATAAATACATCTATAATAACCTCCAAACAATAAGGAGCCAAAAAAGTCTCTGGGGTGACAACCATAGGCCTCGAAAAAATGTCTATGGGTGTACTATATATACCTAAAATGAATATGATTCAGGTGTATATCGGTGGCCACCCACCTATTCCAACTGGATCAAAACAATGTTTTGGCAACTTACTATTTTTAGCAGTTTTTTGGTTCCTAAACTTCCAGGACCATGTTTTAGGGCCTAAATGAAGTTTTTCAGGATAGATCACCTCAATAATATATAAAGGCCCGTATTGATCCCCCAAAATGAATCTCCTCAATGATACCTTTCCAACGAGCTATCATGCTCCCCAAACGGAGATCATATGCCAAAGTTACACCCACGGGAAGTTGGTACACCAAACTACCCAAAACGGGGTCCACACAATTGTTGGCTTTTCATATTCTGGGGTTAGGGTTTTGGATTTTAATTAGAATAAAAAAGGTATTTGGGGCCTCACTGTAAGAAAATCATCTTCTTGCGAATGTGATTAGCCGTCACATTTCTTCTCAGAGATAATATGTCACCATTATAGTGAGTCTTTCACTCTGTATTTCTACAGTTTTGTACATCTCGCTCATTAATAGAAATTGTGTATTATTGTATCTCTGTGTTTATGGTTTCATCTATGATATTTTTTTGTTATATTATTAGATATCCGAGATATATCCATACATTTATTTATTATATCTCCGCTCTCATTTTGTGCCGAAAATAATCTGGATCAGTGGTATCAGAGCAGGCTGCTCTTGATCGATTTTTTCTTTTTTCCAGTGCATGTCCCTGACCCAGTGTGAGTATAGAAAGTTTGGTCTCGAGCTTGTCTCTCTTGAGAAAATCCATTCTTGCACACCCAAGAAACCCTCCATGGTAGAAGAAAATAAAAACGACGGAGAAAAAGATTTTATTAATATGTTTCTTGAGCAAGCTCTCACGCGACAAAGGGGTGAAATGATGGAGAATTATTCCCACATCCTTCAATTCCTATCGATAACAACAAGCGTGTATTCATCAAGCAAAAACTTTGGAGGCACCTTGTCTTTCAAGGTACAAGTTAATTTTGATATTCCCATATTTGAAGGACAGATAAATGTGGATACCCTAGAAAAATGGTTAGACCTACTAGAAGGTTATTTCTTTGTTCATAATTTCTCTCACAGGGAAAAGATCACCCTCGCACTCCTTAAGGCTCTCCCCCATGTCAAAAATTGTTGGGAAACTTATTGGGAGAAAATTTACACAGAGGAGTCTAGAATATATGGGGCCAAGCCCACTTGGGATTCTTTTGTGGATGTGGTCAAGGAACAATATTACCTTGTTCGCAACTATAACGACCAGTACATGAGATGGACCACATTGCCGCAAGAGAGGGGCCAAGAATTTCTGGAGTTCACCAATACCTTCCATACCTTGCGCACCAATATGGGTATCAAAGAATTTGAGCGACATCTGAATCTAAAATACCATGGGGCTCTGCATAGATACATCCAAACTGAAATGAATTTTTTGGACATCTCATCACTGGGTGTTTCTTATCGATATGATGTTAAAATTGAGCAGAAATTTAGGCACCAGAACAAGCGAGAGTTCGGATCTACAAATACACAACAACCAAAGTATGGTAAAGACGACCCTAACAAACAACCTTCATAAAACTATTCCAAGCCACATGAAAAGAAGGGTAACAGAAATATGAAGGACACTGGAAAATGGTGCGATTTCCACAAAATCCCCTAGCACAAGACCAATAAATGTCGCTCAAAACATTCATTAGTGGTCAAGATCAAAGACAAGGAGTTGAACCCTTATTGAGAATATGATTCATAAATTACTGGTAGAAGACAGATCATCGACACAGACCCCTCTATTATTGTCGCAACCATAACAATTCAACCAAAAGAACTACCAAATCTTGAAGAGGGGGAATGCATTTTTCATTCACAGATGTGGGTGAAGGGGACCCTGCTGCATTTTATTGTTAATAGCAGAAGACAAAAGAACCTCATCTCAACAGAGGTCGTCAAATAGTTGGGATTGTTTATAAAACCACACCTGCAACCATACAACATCAGTTGGCTTCTCCAGGGACGAGATCTTTGTGTCAACCAGCAGTGTCAATTATCATACAACATCCATCCCTTCAAGGATGAGGTAGTATTTGATGTTTCCCTGCTGGATGTTTGTGATGTTCTCTTGGGCCAGTCATATATGTGGAAGCGCCATGTTATTTATGATTCTCGACCTCGTAGTGTCATTGTTACTTTGGGGGGTCATCTCTATAGGACACCAGAGGAAGTTTTGACTACTGTCCCACCTAAATAGTGTCACAAGGTAGTATCTCATACTACAAAATTCAGCTTCTTCACAATTTGTTCAAAAGGTGAGTAGAAGGACACTAAAACCACTGCAGCCTCAGTCCAAGCACCTTCTATTCAATAGAAGAACGTCGAAAATATTGAAGCAAAGTGAAAATATTCCTTTTGCACACAGTCATCTCATGTAGCCATACTCGTTAAAAATTTCCAACCCTTCCAGCAACATGTTTGTGACAACCTTCAACAAGCTAAGCAATGAAACTTCTCCAGCAAGGCAAGCAGCTCATCAAGATGGAGATTCAACAAACACTTTTCCCTCTCCCCCTGACACTCAGTGAAATGGATACCATTTCTTCCTAACGATGGAGGATTTAACCATGTCAATATCGGTGGCCATCCACCTATTCCAATTGTCTCAAAAAAAATTTCAACTTACTATTTTTAGCAGTTTTTCGGTTCCTAAACTTCTGGGGCCATTTTGAGGGACTAAATGAAGTTTTTTCAGGATATAGAACCTCATTGATAGCCAAAGGCTTTGATTGAGCTCCAAAAATAAATCTCCTCGATGATACCTTTCCAAAGAGCTATCATGCGCCCCAAACGGAGATCGAATGCCAAAGTTACGCCCCTGGGAAGTTGATACACCAAACTACCCAAAACAGGGTCCACAAAATTGTTGGCTTTTCATTTTCCAGGGTTAGGGTTTTATATTTTCTTTATGATAGAAAATTCCTTTGGAGCCTCACTGTAAAAAAATCATCTTCTTGCGAATAGGATTAGCTGTCACATCTCTTCTCAAAGATAAGTTGCCACCATTCTAGCGAGTCTTTCATTCTGTATTTCTAGAGTTTTGTACATTTTCCTCATTAATAGAAATTGTGTATTACTGTATCTTTGTGTTTATGGTTTCATCTCTGATATATTTATGTTATATTATTGGATATCCGAGATATCTCTGTACATTTATTTATTATATATCCACTCTCATTTCGTGCCGAAAATAATCTGAATTAGAATATAACACATTCAACACCATAGGGTATGCATCTAAATAGATGGACCATAGATTTTCACCTAGAATATGACATCCCTAATGCAATCGTAGTGGGGGTGAGACTCCCACATCTCCCTTTGATTCTATGGAATGTACAACCTTTGATATCCATATTGAATTCTATAAATAAATACATAGATCAAGTAGAATTGCAGGTTGGACAATTCTCATGTGTAAACAGTTGTGTAGAAATAGATCTAGAAAAATGTCTCCCTTAAATAGTAAAGCTTGACATAGCTAGTTCGCAACATATCTAACCCATGGATTGCAAAAAAATAACCTTCAAATGGAATTCCTACCATGAATATGACCATTTTTCTAAAAGATGTAAAAAAATTAGAAACCATCCTCCCTAGTGGCATTCAAAGAGAACCTTTTGATAAGACCAAAAAATTCCACATTAGCAAAGCCACCTACAATCACCAACAAGAAGGATTTAGTTAAAAAATATCATAGTACATATGATATCCTCTCCTATTTAGATATTAGGGAAGACTCTTCCTCTCAGGGGCACTCCCCCCTTCCATTCATTATAACTACATCCAACCATCAACCTTCAGGCATAAAAATTCCTTCCTCTGTTGCTCCTCCCTCATTGAATCCATAAACTATCATCCTCTAATATACAAATGAAAATGATCATATTTTCGTAGAATATTCCTCAAAATATCTATTTCCACCTTTGCTCCAACCATCCTCACTATCAAAAAACCCAGTTGATTAATGAAGAGGAATAATTAATGGACCCCAAGTCCAAGAAAAAGAAGGAAGCCTATCTAATAAGGAAAGACGAGAAGAAGAAGTAAACATGGTGAAACATAGAGGGGCACAAGAGACCTTGCAAGGAGATTTAGGGGTGGTATCCAACCCTTTGAATCAAAGAAACAAAAGTAAACAAAAATAAGAGGTTCTCTATATCCTGTTTGAAATGAAAAGCAAGTCATTCTCCTCATTCAAGAAATTAAAGTTGAAGATGAAATATTTCCTGCAATCCTCAATAAGGTGTGGATTAACAATAAAGGGTTGTGTATTTATGCAAGGGGATATTCATGGGACAAAAAAGAGATAGAACTCCTCTCAAGTGACAAATCCTCACATTGGATGTACACAACCTTCAAAGAAATCTTGACTAGCACCTAGGTACATATCTTTAATATTTATTCTCTTAATTATTATTACAGTAAAAAACAATGTTAGAAAGCTATGAAAGTGTTCCAAGATACTTCCCCACACCACCAAAGAATT
>JZKD02S1954303.1:0-10756 GCA_000966675.3 Picea glauca | reverse complement strand
TGATGTCACTTTATTACATAACTCCTTGATCATATGTATAGATTAGCTATTGAATATATTGAATCGTCTTCACTTCGATTGGTTTGTTTTGTTGTGGTATGGATGATACAAGAGCATTGGAGCGAAGCTGGTACAACAGAGACCCAAGGAAGCGTTCATAAGGTATGATCATGATCAATGCCTCCTAGTTCATTCGATAGTCTGAATTTAGGGAAAGAGTATTATTCTGTCCTGTTTTGTTCTAGATCTAGGTGGATCTAGGGAGATTGGTTTGTGTTCGCACTTACGGATTAATCATAAAACAAAATTGGTGACTCCACTGAGGAACAATCCCATTTTTGGTGGCTTTTTGTATTTTTCTGTGGCCATTTTCTCTAGTTTCATATTTCTCTTATTTTATCAGTCTCTGAGTCCTCAAGATATCCTGAGAGACCTTCTGGGTCTATAAGCCTTTGTCAATTTTGCCTTCATTTTCAAAAATTTTGTCATCTTCTGGACTTCTTGCACTGTGTTTAACTGCAACCTGTGAGAACTGGTCAAGTTCTCACCCTACACATAGGGTCCAATGCGAACACCTCGCACCTTGCTACAAGGTGGCCTGCGAGATTCCTATCTTCTCGCACTGTGTTACACTGCTTGCATGCGAGGAAGATTTTTGAAAATTTTGAATTTGAGTTTTGATTGCTCAGATCAGTTGATTCACCTCTGATAGGCTTATTGGATCATTGATTGATACATCTCTTTCTTTAGTTTGCGTGCTTGAACTGTTTTAGGGTTTCAAGGTGTTTCTTGTCTTTTGTAGCTTGACTTTCATTTCGCAGTTCTTATTGGCAATTCCATTCTCTCCGAGTTCTGGAGTTGAGTGTGTCTGATTGGATGAGAACCAATGATTGCTTGAGAGTTAAGTGTTCGGTGTTTCTCATTTTCTTGTTGGTTCGAAAGAACATTTTCATTTGCAGTGAAGAAACTCATTGGTTTGCTTTTTGTTTTTAATTTCATTGAAAGAGTTGATTGGGTTGTTATTGCTTTATTTTTTATGATTTTCTTTTCTTTTCTCGTTAATCAGAGTTATTTTTGGAAAGTGAACAACTAGCTTTTCTTTCAAAATATTATTTTTGTATTTCAGAAAACAGTGAAAATCAAATTATTGAGTTTGTTGAAGTATTTGAAAAAGACATATTGTGATTATTCATCGATTAATGATTGTTTGCATTGACATTTGAAAGGAAATTGTGCGTTGCATTGTAGTATTGAGATTGATTTGGAAAATTGTCTCTCTCTCCCATAAATAGGATTCATGGAATGAAAATGGTTCTATTTCATCATCATCCTTGCATTATTTGGGTCAGAGTCACACAACATGAGTTTCACTTCCGTTACCTTTGAGTAAACAATAGCTCTTAAAAACATTGTGTAATCTTAAAATTTATCTAGTAACTTTTTCTAGGGCTCTTTTACACCAACATTTAGCTAGGCTAGTGCTTTGGAGTAGGAAGAGAGATACACTGTCCAAAAGCTCAAAACACACAATAGCATCTTGAGTTAGGGAGTGTTAAATTCCATTTGCAGCATCTTGTCCTGAGAAGCCCTTTTAACACAAGGGTCAAGCACTAGGTCGCATTGGTGTTGGCAGAGTTACTAACCCTGCTTTGTTGACATCGGTGTAGAGATTGCACGTATTACGAGGATGACTCCGAGGTATACCCACAATGATGAGTGGAAGCCTTTGAGTTGATTTTGGGCTATATACCCTGCCCTTGCATGTGGATCAGACTGACGACTATTCCCCCAGGTTTTACTGTTGTTTGTAGTGACCTTAGTGGCCTATCTCTCTAGGTTCTTACCCAAGGTGACTATGGAGGGAAAAGTCTTCATGATACCTGCAATTGACGTTTGCCAAACTCACTCGGGCTCCATGGAGGGTATACCCACGTTTATGTGTGGGAGCTTGCACCAGGGTGTAAGTTCATTAAGCAGGTCGTCAGCGTAACTTTTCCACCCTAGCCCTGCCCCTTCTCGTCTCGTTGTTGCGACGTTGGATTTCATCACCAACAAGTGGCTTCAAAATTAGAAGGTATTGTTTGCTTGGAGATTGCTTCCTAGATTTTCTTTACTAGTGTGTGTTTTTTCTCGAAGTTGACCATAGGATTTTCTTTGTGGAGCTTGTTACTTGTTTACAATTTCTCCCCCAAGACGTTCACGTAGAATGCAAGGTTTATCTCTGGAAGATCCGGACGCTTCACAACCCTTGCATACCATGACACCTTAGGGTACCCCTGAGGGTTATCCCCATCAAACTGAAGTCCCGGTGGTTACTCCACCACATGGGGAAACAAGTGACGTTCCAGGTGTCACCACACCGCCTCCACAGGTAGAACGAAATGACTCTCTAGAAGATTTTTGAATCACCAATACTAGAGAAGACTATCACATTCGTCCTGGTGAACAACCTTTTGTGCAATTAAATCCTTCTGATGAAGCCATTGTTACATCTTCTGAATTAACCATTGGGCCTTCTTCTGGTGTAGTAGGCCAAGATCCTTTTTGGTCAGGTGATTTCCAATGAGTCCTTTTGGGTACTGAGTCACCTCTAGTTTACGAAATCAACCCTCCAGTATCTCCTGAGACAGAAACTACACCTGTAGCGACCACTTATCATTTTGTTCTCCCTCCTGAGATGGCTCATCTTGCGAATACTATGAGTGTCCAAACCGAAATCCCTGCAGCTACTCTTGCTCTGATCAATACCCAATGAATGCCTGAGGCTAACCCAAATTTACCTCCTAGTTACCATGCTTTGAATTCTTTGTTGAATGCTTCCAATCCAACACCTCTGCAAACCCCATCCAGTTCTCTAGGTGGTCCTTTTTATGGGCATCCTATTCCCGGTTTTATTCTGACACTTCGCCAGTTTCCTTCTGGTAATCCTAATCCTAGTGGTACTATCCCGACTGTTGCACCAAACCCGTAGATTCCTGTTGGTTGATAGGGTGGTACGATTCCTTTTCCTTTCCCCGGACACAACAAAGTTACTACGCAACCTATGGCTAGCACACAACTTCCGGTTGGAACTATACCTACAGTAGGGGGACCAACCTCCCCTTTTGGACAAAATATACCTCCTGAATTGGCCCAGTATTGGAATCAGCTTCTACAAAACTTTCCTCAAAATGCTGGGGGGCAGCAAACAGTCCCTACCGTGGGCCAACCTTACCCGGGTGTAACTAATCCTATTTGGGGTCAGAGTCACACTACTCAACCTCAGGTCCCTACTCAAACTCAAGGTTATAATCCTTGGGGCTACTATCCTATCTGGCCACCACCGAATCAGCCAGGGTCTTCCCTCTACGGACAACCTACTTATGGTCCTACTGGTTTTCCGACAGGGCTTCCACCCCAAAGCCATCAGTACCCACAAGTGAATGGACAGTTTCCTTTTCTTTCTACTTTGGATTTGCCAGATTTGTCTAGGATTATAAATGATCCTATTCGTCACTCTCCCCAATGGCCTGTTATTCCTGTTAAACTTCCATCGGGTATTCCGAAATTCGATGGAAAGGCGGGAGAGGAACAAAATAATCATGTCATGAATTTTCATTTATGGTGTTCGTCCAATTCGTTGATGGATGAATCCATTCATCTACGTCTTTTTCAACGAACCCTTACCGGTTCAGCTGCGAAGTGGTATATTGAATTGCCATGAGGTTTCTTTTCTGATTTCAACACACTAGCTATGGCCTTTCTCACACATTACAAGTTACCGATCCGTTACGATACTGGGACTGAGATATTGAATTATTTTAAACAAACTAAAGGTACTGACATCTCGGATCATATACATGAGTGGAGATAGCGACGACGTCTCATCAAACTTGAACTCCCTGATCAGTTACTGGTAGAATGGTTTACGAAATCTTTCATGAATGAAATTGGTAAAGACATTTCTATGGGTGGTGTTGTTACAGAGGAGTAGGCTATAAGTCATGCTCAGTATCTTGATCTTCTTTATTCACAAACGGGCACACTTTACGATTTACTACCTGAATTACCTCGTCCCGGTACTTCCAGTACTTCAACTGCTCTAGCTGCCTCGCATGCAGTTGATGGTGTGATTGGTACTGCTCATACCCACTCACATTCTGTTTCAACTACAACCTCTATATCCAATTCTTCTAATGTTCAAAGTGTTCCATCTCCTGCTCCTCCCGCTGGTAAAACCTCTGAAGTGAATGTTGTTCAATCTACGCCAACCGGTAAAAATAAATCAAGGAAAGGGAGAGGAAAGAATAAGGAGAGTAAAAATAATAATCAAAATGAGCAAACTAAAACCCCTCTTGTTGAATATCGGGATAAGCGCAAACCACGTTACCCTTGCCTTATCTGTGGTGATGATCACTACACGAAGGATTGTCCTACACATGCCGAAGTTAATAAGTTCCTTCAAGGAACGCCAAAAATCATCCTGCTATTGTTGTCCATGAAATTAAGACATACCTCGGAGCTAAAACAGTCCGGCCGCACCTCCATCCTATCCATCCCTGTAAAGCGGCAACTATCAAACTCGAAGTTGAAAAACTTCTTAAAGCCGGTTTTATTTATCCCGTGGCTCTGACAGAATGGGTTTCCAACCCTGTACCGATTGATAAGAAAGGTGGTAGTATGCGTGTTTGTGTTGATTATCGAGATATTAACAAAGCCTGTCCTAAGGACAATTTTCCAACCCCTTTCATTGACCAGATCATCGATGACTATGCCAGCAGTGAAATCTTTTCTCTCATGGATGGATTTTTCGGCTATAATCAAGTTAACATCGCTCCTGAGGACCAACATAAAACTGCTTTTATTTGTCCTTGGGGTACTTTTGCCTATAGAAAACTTCCCTTTGGTCTTAAGAACGCAGGTTCAAAGTTTCAACGTGCTATTTCTTATGCATTTCATGATATAAAGCATATTGTTCAACCTTATTTGGACGATTTTCCAGGTCATTCTTTACGCCGAGTCGATCACCCCAATCATCTCCAAGCAATTTTCGTTCGTTGTCAGTTCTATCGCATTCATTTAAACCCTCATAAATGCATCTTTTGCATAGAGTCCGACCGTCTCCTCAGTTTCATTATTTCACGTCAAGGGATCCGGGTAGATCCTATTAAGGTTGAGGCAATTCTTAATATTACTCCTCCTTCTTCACTTTGCCAGTTACAAAGTTTGCAGGCGAAAGCAAACTTTCTTCGTCGTTTCATCCCTAATTATGCCGAGATTACTCATGGTTTTACACGTCTTCTAAAGAAAGGTTCAGAGTTTGTCTGGGATAAAGTTGCCAACAATTCTTTTGAAGCTTTGAAATTGTCCCTCACGAAAGCTCCACTTCTTTTCCCTATTGATTATAGTCGGGATTACTTTCTTTATCTAGCTGCTTCTGAGTATACTATAGGCATGGTTCTCATTCAGGAGGATGATGCCCATGATGAACATGTTATATATTACTTGAGTCTAAGTCTCACTTCCACTGAAATCAAGTACCAACATGTTGAAAAATTGGCTTTGGCAGTTGTTCAAGCGGTTCAACATTTTCGCCATTATATTCTCTCTAGGAAAACTACAGTGATTTCACATTGTAACCCCATGCAACATATTTTGACACGTCAATTGCTAGGGGGAAAGTAATCCAAGTGGATTGTTATTCTCCAGGAGTTCGACTTGGAATTCGATTTCCCCACGTCGAAGAAATCCTTAGTTTTTGTTGAGTTAATTTGTGATTTTCCCCACTCTTCCATGGAAAATGTAGCAGTCGATTCGTTACCTGACGAATCAATTTTCCTTATCAGTACTAACAATATTTGGTAAGGAGATATCATTATATATCTCCAAACTCAAACTTTCCGGCTTGCTTTGTCTAGTGTCGAATGCCGTCGTATCCATTATCAAGCACGTCCATATATTATCCTTGGAGATACTCTTTACCGTCGAGGCATTGACTTTGTTTTTCGACATTTTTTAACTTTTGACGAAGCCAAGAAAGCTTTGAATGACTTCCATTTAAAGTAGCCTGATTCTCGTAGGCTGCTTTAAGCTAGAGTGCAAGGGGTTCGCATAGTGGGCATATCCGACATCTGTTAAATCCGCTACAGGGTTTACGCCTTTTTGATTAGTTTATGGCATGGAAGCCATTCTGCAAACAAAATGTGAGATACCTTCTCTGAAGCTAGCTGTAGAAATCTTACCTAATACTTCTACTGAAGAGGAACTTCTGTTGTATCTGATGCGATTAGACGAGACTCGACATGACGCTACTCTTGTAATAGAAGCCCAGAAGAAACGTGTTAAGGCATAGTATGACAAGCATGTCAAGCCTCGAGTTTTCTCTGAAGGAGATATTGTTCTTCTGTATGAACAAGATAAAGATGTCTTAGGAGATGGGAAATTCGAACCAATGTGGCATGGTCCTTACATTGTTCACATAGTGTTGGAAAAAGGATCTTATGAGCTGGTTGATTACGATAGTATACCTTTGAGTGAACCTAGAAATGGGTTATACTTGAAGAATTACTATGCATAAGTCATTTGTGCACATGTACTTGTATTTTATGTATCATACTTTGTGTGTGTTACTTTAGTTTTCTTTTGATGTTATCTGGTCTCTGCCCTTACGTGACGTGTTTGATTTCCAGATTTCAGAGTATTCACTACCTTATATTGGCTTCGCTGATGGTGCTAGCCGTAGTACTCGGAACTTAGCTTTTGCTGCCTAGGAAATCTATGCCCCAACAAACGAGCTTATATCTTTACAAGGTGTATGGCTTGGATGAGCAACCAACAACATCGCAGAGTATAGCGCAGTTATTGAATTATTGGTTGATGTTATTTCTCTCGGAATTGGTCATTTGGTTGTGCGACTTGATTCCCATCTTGTAGTACTACAACTAAGTAATGTCTACTCTATTCGAAGTCCTACTTTATTAAGGGTATATTTGTGGATTCGTCTCTTGGAACGATATTTTGATCACATTGAATATTAACATATTCCTAGATGTTTTAATACATTAACAGATGCTTTAGCTAATTATGTATTAGACAGACATTTAAATAATTTATAAATCAAACACATTAAAATTCACACAATGTAAAGTAAACCGGTAGAAGTCGTCTGTATATATATAACGATCAAAATATTTTGCTTTACAAAAGTTTGTCCGAAGACCAAAATATCAAAACTTGAAGCTTATAGCTTCTACAAGGTGACGTCATAGATGACGTTCACGGTAACACACTACTGCCCTAGCTACTCTGTGGAGTAGTCGACCCATAGCTGCAGAAACTCCTACAGTGTGACACTGATCGCGTCGTGGAATCTCTTCCAGAGTCATATCTGGAATGTCGGCTATCAGGCCCTCTAAATTCTGCTCCACCATCAGATAATCCTCAACGTACTGTGGTACCACTATTGCTTCCTCTCCTCATCGCTGGATAGGAGAACTGTCAGCAGGTCTATATGGTCCAACGTCTGTGTTATCAACAGATATTTGATGTTAGTCTTCGGGTAAATCTATAAAACAAAAAACATTTAAATATAATACAAAAAATTCAAAAACATTTAAAAATAAATAAATTTGTGTACTTCTTACTGAGGTCTCCCCACTGAGCATCCTCAGGAAGTGCTAGATCCGGATCTCCTCAGAAATCCAATCCAACATATGCGTAGTCATCGACCATTAGCATTTGGTTCTGCAACCAGTCAAAGAAAATATCGTCATATTTGACGATTGGTCCTGCTACGTGTCGGGCCATGAGCCGGCACCACCGCAACATCCTCAGATCTCTAGGACCCGGAAAGTTCCACTCAGCTTGTAATCTAAGCATAGGGACCCTCTCTAGGAAGAAGGACACTAACAAAGATCCATATCCAAACTGTTTCAGATCTCCACGCCTGCACTTAGTCAACTGCTTTTTGATATTGCGCAATACTACATCACCCCAGTTAAATACCCGGGGCTCAGTACACTCGATGGTGTACTGGAAATAGCTCTGCAATGCCATATGGGGAGTAGCAATTCCAGCCATCCGAGCAATCGTAAAAGAGAATAGTGCAGAGAGTCAAGTCAGTAACTCCCCATATTGCCACTTTCCCTTTCCTTCTTTCGACCTCAGGTACGCAGTATTGGTTGCAATATTCACTCATTTTTAATCTGCCTTCTCTATTGTCGGTCAGAATGACATAGGACCCACGCCTGGATAATCGGGTCAAGAAATATATGTCCTCGATGTCAATAGTTAATGTATGAGCTCCCACAATGAAAACTTGTTGGTCCGGATCCCACATTCGGACTAGGTACTCTAGTAATCGAACTTGGGCTCTCATGCCCGGGATACAGAAGTATTTTAAGAGACCACAATCTCTTAGTGTAGCTATGGTGGGAGGATGGTTTTCAGAATTTGTGTTGTCCTCCTCATGTTCTCGATCTCTCCACTCTAGCACCATGGTTGTGGCTATTTACCTGCATAAGAAACATACAAATATGGTTAATGATCTTTTTCATGAAATAAATTTTGTTTATTGGCTAAACGTTTCAAATTTTTTTGAGTTCTGCACTGTTCACAGGTTCCATACTATAGTGCAAAATTCTCGTAGGCAGCTTAATGCCCACCTACAAGAACAAGTCATTCTCGCAGGTCTCGTATGTGCCACCTGGGAGAATGTCTTCATGCAAAAAGGGTTCAAAAAACTAACTTAAAACTGAACTTTTAACCAATGAAATCAAGTTTTTAAACCATGAAAAGATCAGGAATGATGAACTTACCAAGATGCTACTGACGGCTTGTCAAATGATCACCCACAGCTCCTGAAAATCAACACTGAATGTAGAGCGTAAAATGAGGGTTTTTGGAACTCAATGGTAAAAGTGTGAAATGATATGGTAAATTTGTTTATTCACTGATTTTAATTACTTTTTACTATATCAAATGTGGGTTTTTTATGTTTATTTATTATTTAAACATAATCACTAATGTGAAAATGAGTGAAATGACTTGCAGGGGAGAAACATGGATGATTATGGACAATTTTTTTTCTGGTGTGGTGTGATTTTGATTGTTTGTTATGGCTTTTACATAAAACCTCGAGCGCCTTTTGTCCATTCTTGTTCTTGTGAAAAACATAAGAACGTGATCGAGTGTTGTTTTATCACCTTTTCGGGCTCGTTGTGGTTATACGAAAAATGAACCCCCCTTGGAGTTTTCTTTAAGCTCTTTTCGGACTCTCTAAACATGAAAAGATTGTCGAGCGACCTTGCTATTTTCACGATCGCTAAAGTATTTGAAGTATGAGTCCTTCGAGTGATAGTTTAACCCTTTTTCAGTCTCGTTGGACTACTGTACGAAAAAGGAACTGAGGAGTTCTCTTTTAAAGTGTTTTTCCAAACTCTATAATCTTGAAAAACCTTCGAGTTTACTATCTTTGGACTCGTTAAACAAAAAATTACAGACCCGTGATGGGACCGAACCACTCCTTCCTAGGGTTCATTAAACATACTCCGAGGGACTCGTCCGAAGGATGAGCTTATATCGACAAGCATATGTGATCCTCTTCAAGCTTGCGTAAAAATAAAGAGGTACTTGCTAGAAATGGTGGGGGGGAATTTGGGAAAGGGATATGTTTCATATTTGTATTGACAGGCAGTAAGGGTCGCTCTTGAACATGGCACCCCCTATTCATCATTTGAAGCCGGTTTGGGAAATCCATTTGTCTCTCATTCAATTTGATAACAAGGTATTTCCATGTGTCGTCTTTGAGTCAATGCTGCCAAATCATTGGTCGTGTCATTCATATGTTCAAGAGAAGTCCCTCTGAAACCTCTACTAAGTTAGCCATCTACAGTTATCCATTCAATCTGTGTCAGCCTTCCATGTGTCCAAAGTCCAATTGCAAAATGCTCTATTTCACCTTCAAACTATGTTACTCATTTTGTGTCATTGATGGGGGATACATCAAGGCCCTCCTGTGACTAGTTTTGTTCCGACGACTTCAACTCATTATCCGGAATCAAGACTTAGAAACTATTTAGTACCTTGGAGCTTGCATGCCTCAATGGAAAGTTTCCTCTCTTCCGACAGTGGATTTACATCATTGACCCCTGATCGAAAGATTCCATCGGATGTTCGACATCAACTCATTTATTCATAGTCGATGGATTGTACTATAGTACCTTGGGAGTCATTGACATCAATGGTGATTTCCCTCACACTTGTTAACGGTTACATCAATGACTGACAATCAAGTGGTTTCTACCATGTTTGACTTCAACGCATGTAATCACATGGTTAGATTTGTACTTTGGACGACGAGATTGAAGACCCTGGATATTATCTTTGTGATCCAGGTTGCGATGGAGTATGTATAATTTGTGACACATAGATCCACTGTGTATGTTTCATGGCTATGTCATCTTGATTTAAACTTTGTCGCATAGATCCACAGTGTATTCCGGTGGCTATGCTATATTTTCATGGCATGGATCCACAGTGTATGATTGGTGGCCATGACCTTTGTTTATGATGTCATCAGTCTATGATCCGAGTATGTGAATGTCTACCTCAGAAATTGGTATACATGATATTTTGTCGATGCTTGGATGTCTGCAGGTTTCTGATTAGATGTGCTCTTGGTTCTTGACACACACATGTAGCTTACAAAGTCTATCGACTGTCACTGGTTCCAATCTCAGACTTTGGGGGGCATTCTGTTATCCACAATTTTGGTCGT
>JZKD02S1954292.1:34364-47402 GCA_000966675.3 Picea glauca | reverse complement strand
AATCAAACCAAACCATTTACATCAATGACATATGATCCAACAATCTCCCAAGTAATCAAACCATTGGCATCAATGACAAACCATTGGCATCAATGAAAACATGATCCAACAATTTATACAACCCCGGACTAGTTCCACTCTCTCAGTTGACGGACGGTGAGTTTTTCCCGTCAACACATATTGACTAGGACTATCATGAACAAGTAGAGAGTCACCATCAGGACTTTTAGGCCAAAGCATATGCAAACCATGTATAAGCTACCCGCGACATCCGACCACACATATGGCATTGAGTTCTTGGAGGAATTCAAGGAGAAGGAATGCATACAATATGATAAAACCATGTCCAGTTTGATAAAGGATTGGGTTTCAAACACTGTGAAGTTTAGAGCTGATAACCACGACATTTATTCAGTCACTTCGTTAGAACCGCAATATAAATATGTCGCCATGATGACATGCTGGTTATATGGGAGAGAGGACACAACACATTGTTCCCTTGCATGGGTGCCTCTAATGTTTCGAGTCACCGAAGGATGTTCCTCTGATTGGGCAAAGATTCTTTCAGATAGCTTGGCCAATCGGGTCACAGAGTATCGGGAGCAGAAGGAGAATGGGAAGGCGTCATCATTCTTCATGTCCGCGTACATTATGGATGCAATTTGTTCTATGACACCATTTCCATTGAAGAGATGGAGTTGGACTCCGGTCGAAGACAAAACCATACATGTATATCATGAAAAACTATGGGAAAACAAAGCAGAAAAATTTGCATATGAAATTTTTAACTGGGTAATGGTGCCCCTGCACATCTCCATTTTTGGTCACTCGCCACCCCGTATCTCAAACAACATAGTGACGAATCTGAGAAGCATAGAGGACTGGTACGTAGAGGTAGAATTTTCATACCTCAGAGTTTTTGGGGCTTCTGTTTCCCCGCATGTGCTGCCATTGTTCATTCCCGATAAGCTGGCTTGTCGCGAGGTCACCCGGAAGACGGTAACTGGAGGTGTGAGTAAAGAGCTTAAAGGTCACTCAAAGAAGGTATGGTCGTATTTTCCCATTCGTTTGAATTCTTATTCTTTATTAGATTTCGGGCATGCCAAAGCCGAGGCTGCAGCCCTGGAACACCTGAATTTGGTCTCCATCGAATACAAGAAACACAATCCACAGAGGATCGTGAGAAATCATTTGGCTAATTGCAGGCTCAAAATATTTGAGTATGAGAATTCACCCTCGGATGACATTTTCTGAGGGGCGAGATCCTATGAAGAAATTCTAGCCCGAATTCAATCCTTAGCAACCACAGAAAGAACCGATGTGTTGAGGTTCCAGGAACACCGACGTAGTTGTCTTCCAACTGTGTTGCGAGGTGAAGGTCCATGTGTTTCGGAGACAAAAAAGAAGGATTCCGAAGGTTCTAAGGATGCAAATCCCGACCAGGGAAAACACCAGGATGGGGGGGAACAAACAAAGAATCTGGAAGCAGAGAAAAAGACTCCAGACCCATTGGAGAAACAGAACCCAGAGACAGAGATAAAAACTCTAGAACTGCCAAAGAAGTAGAATCCGGAGATAGGGATAGATACTCTAGGAAAATCTGCAAAGCAGATCGGAGAACCCATCACATCAGTCACCCCCTTGCAGTCAACGCAGGGAAGCATCGATGCAGGATGGATTTTCAACGAAGACCTAAGGCTCATAAGAGTAGAAGAACTCCCTCCGAACGAGTTTTTCTTTGATAAAAAGAGGAAAGAGGTAGTAAAAAAGGAATTCTACCAAGAAGGAGAGTCAACTGCCAAGAAGTATAAAATTATGATCGAGGGAAAGGATAAAAAGAATGAGCAATTCGCCACTGAAATAGCAGGCACACTAGGAGCATATGCCTCGACGAATCAATTCTCAGTCGAGCTCCTAAAAAACCAACTCAAAAGTAAAAATTGCCTAATTAATACCCTTGAAGCCAAACTGGCCATAGTAGCGGAGAATGCTAGAGATCAGGCGAGTGTGGGAATGGAGCAGGCCAGATTGGTCGATAAAAATGAAATAGAAATGCTCAAAACTAAGATTGAGCAAACACAACTGGTGATCTGAGATGGTCGGATGCAAGCGAGTCAGTAGAGGAATTTGATCAAGCAGCTGGAGGCTAGGGTGGAGATCACCGAGAACAGAATGATAGACATCGAGGCGTTCAAATCCCAGGTGATCGAGATTCAGAGCATAATATTTTCAGCACAACAAAATTTGCTCGCCAAGGTGGGGGTGATCTAGGAAAACTGTCTGCTAGTCATTCAGGTTTCTGAGAACTTATCGGCCAGAGAACGAGATACAGGAGCAGCTCGGGTCACCTTCCAGGAAGCAGTAATAGCCACGAACAATAGGGTTTCGGTGGGTACTCTCAGGTTCACCATTTCATAGAAAACCTGAGGAAATGTTTTGTTAAAGGAATGGGAGCATAACATCGCTGAAGGCAAGCAGGAAGCCCAAAAGATAACCAATTCCTTAGAGGAGGCCTTTAATTCTATAGACGGCGAGCTGTTGGGAATTGACAACGGAGGAAATACCGAGGCATTGATGCAAATGAATGTGGAACAGATATCACTTGATCTGAAGGAAAAGGAAGAAAGGGATTCGACCGATATCTCTCAGATGACTTCGGTGGACCTAGTCCAAGTAGATAAATGCATGATCAAACCTAGCGTGCAATTGTGTGCCATCGACATCATCGATTGACTTATGGAAGACAGGCTGCAGCAGTTAGCCCGAGAATGTTACTTCATTGAAGCCAGCTGTCAAGCGGAACCATCGCGGCTAATATCTCAGCTGGTGGAATGATGTATCGCCTATACCGAGCTCATGCAGTGACAAACATCTGGTACCAAGTGAAGACATAGTAGAAGAAATGGAGCAATTGCTCTCTTCTCTGTCCTAACCGAAATTTTGTGACTATTGAGATTTTACCTGCTTTGTAAAATTGTATAAATATATCACAGAAAGAAATAAACGAGGCTAGACCTTTTTGTGTCGATTGTAACCGAGTTTTTTACATTTGAGAAGTTAATACAAGCAAATCTGAAGATTCTCAATTCCGTCATGACTGTGTTACATGTTTGTTTCTTTGTATTTCATATTTCATTTCATTTCATATTCATAATTGATGTGCTTCGTTATACTTTAGTACAACCACTACTATAGTGAATGAATTTTGGTTTTTTGTAATTGTTTATTGTCTTTCCTCTGCACCAGCTATCAGCGGGTGTAAGACCAATCTGCATTTTCAGAATTCTACATATATTCTCTGCTACATCGGTTATTTCCTTACATTTTCCTCTTCTGTTTATTCGTGAGATTCTCCCATGGTAGAAGCCTTACACTATAGACAACTAAATGTTTTTCTCCCACCTCACACCTTTTATTAAAATATAATACAGCTATGGGTAAGAGCCTTTGATTTGCATCCCTATTTTATTCCTAAAACCGTAAATTCTCTTTTATTCGACCAAATCGAGACAACACTTAATCTCTCTTTGAAGTTTTTCCTACTTTTATTGTTCCCCCATGACTGTCCCTATACCAACACAACCTAATATCGAACCCAGACTATCAGAACAAACGCATATCGCTTTAAACTTATTCGACACAATCCTTAAAACAACCAGTAACTGGGTCGAACTTGAGTGTTCATGGGAAGCCATTGAACAAGATATAACTATCCAGGAATACTTGGAAGCTAGACAACGCCAACGTAGGAATCTTCCATAATTTCCTTTACCAAAGTTTTACACTTCCCTCTTCTCCATATTTTACCCACTTTCAGATGCCTTGACACTGTACTTTTAAGCCTTAAGTACAAACTCAGGAACAACACAAACAAAAGATGCACATGGAGGTGGTTCGAAGTAGGGTGAATAATCAAGGGTAGAACCTCTTCAAGTACAATTCGTTGATAAGGCCCTTGGGGAGGAAACCTTTAGGGTGAGAAAGGATGTATTCTCCCCTTGCGAGGAATTAGTTGATGATGAAATTACCTTTCCAAAGAGATTCAATTTTTTCTATGGCCTAAGGCATCATGGGTGACATAATAGGTGAAGATAAGGTCACCTTCATTAAAGGAATGAGGAAAAACTTGGTGATTGAAAGTGGATTTTGAGAAATGTTTGGTGGCATATTTATGGTATAATGAGGAGCGTCGATCTTCATCAATGGTATCTAAGAAGATAATGCATTGTTCGAGGAGAGTGGTGTCTGGAAGTAGTTCGACTACTATTCAGAGTGTTAGTATTTTTCATTCGATAAGTAAGACTGTGTCCATACCATGGATAAGGTGGAATGGGTTTTTATTGGATAAATATCACCTATAGAAAAGCATGAACTCCCTTAGATCTACCCTTGATCCAAGGAAGAGTGACATAGATCAAAAAAAGGTTCTCCATACATCTACTAGAATTTTCCTAATTATATTATTAAAGTGTGATGGAAAGGCATATCTTATTTCTAAAGGTTGTTCTCACGTGTTCCTTGTTGGTGTAGCTCCAAAGGTTGATCTCTCACTCCTGTAACCAGCTACCTTCACACAAAGAAAAAATACATACCTCTCTCAAACCTCTTAAATATTAAAGAATGGAAATGTAAACCAAATCTTGCCTAATCTACCAAGGAAAGATTAGATATGTCACAAGCTAGTTTAAATTATTGAATACACAAGCATTGGAAAGGGGAAACAATAAATATCTATATAAGTGAATGGAGAATAATACATGAATCATGAAGACATACCTTGAGTCATGAAAAAAATCCTCCCTAAACTCTTTCTTTAGCTCCTCCTTAGCCCCCATACAAGAAAGTATGACCGAATATGAAGACTAATATTTATGAAATAGCTCCTATGAAAATTATACAACATGTACTTGTGAAATGATACTTTTTTCTCTTACCCTTGGAAGGCCTTCTTTATATATATTTGTGGGGGGGTGGGTGAAACATCAATAGGTCCTCCATGTGTCCCTTGTTGGATTACTGAGAGGGTGAGGTGAATCAGTAATAGAGCAATCCAATCCTTTTTAACCATAATATGAAAATGTTATATTTGCTTATGATTAATGTAGAATTATCATCCAATAGTTGCAGAGTAAATAAACAATGAACAAATGAGAAATCATACACATACACTAATGTTTTTATGTGGAAACCCAAAGTGGGAGAAAACCACACAATGTTTTTTCTTATGTGTCTTTAAGAATTACATTCATTGGAAGCACCAACTTCCTTTGTTTTCTAACTGCAACTGGAAGGAGGCTCCAACCCCTTAGTTTCTCAAGCTACAACTCGAGGGAAGATCCAACTCCCCAATTCTCTAGATACAACCAGAAAGAGGCTACAACCCCCTATGTCCTCCGGCTACAACTGGAAGGTGGCTACAACCACCTATCCTTTCCCCATCCAAATTCCCTTAGAAATCATCATCAAAATAATTTATCCTCCCTTGAATTTCGACCTTCTTTGCTTCACCTTCCCTCTGAAATTCTCCTTAGATCTCCTTTTGTTACCTCAAGCACTTGTAGATATTCAATATGCTAAAAAATGGATGCTAATGGGAGACCCTTGATCTCTTATTTATACTCTCCAAGTAGCTTCCTCTAGAAGTATCCACTTAACCACTTTTCCCATTTAGCCATGTTTTCCACCTAACCACTTTGTCCATTTAGCCACATGTCCACTTAACCAACTTTGTTCACTTAACCAAATTTGTCCACTTAGCCACTTCGTCCACTTAACCATTTTTTCCACTTATCCACTTTTTCCACTTAACCAACTTTGTCCACTTATCCACTTTGTCCACTTAACCACTTTGACTACTTTATTATTTAAATAATTTCTCTTTACTTAAAACTTCTTGTTGCAACTAACTTTTATATAATTATTCAATTCATAGATTATTTTCCCTTGACTGACTTCTTGTTGCAACCACTTTATTATTTAATTTATTTCTTTGTCAACCACTTTGACTATTCAATATTATCATCACAACTACTTTACCATAATTACCAAACTCACAAATTCTTTTTGCAACTAATTTATTTTTAATTATTTTCTTAATGCAATAACTATACCCATGATTAACTCCTAGTTTCACCCACTTTGACTAGTCAACTTCTTCTAGGAGTTTCTAGAGTAATTTTACTTCTTTGACCTTCTAGGGGCTTCTAGATAACTCATGAGGGTTATCCAACTACACAAGGCCATAACTCTCTGGCCATGAGTATTTATGTGGCATTCCACATATCATTAGAAATGGCATGACATGTATTATCCATATAGAATAGTCTTACCTATAAATTCATTGATGTTCATGCCCTTATACCTAAAAAAAAATTGGGTCCCTTACTCATAACTTTGTGCTACCATAATTTTCTACTGGAATTTCTTCAAGGGTTGACATCAATGAAAACCAACCCAAATAATCAACAATCTCCCCCTTTGGCATTGATGGAAACACTTTGATGCAATACTAAAGTCATATCACTGATGCTCTCCCTGTGACCATCGCTTTCCATGGAACCATGCCTCTCTGCTCTTTCTCCAAGCATCTAAATCTCTATCCCGCATTTGATAAATCTCTCCCCCTTTTTCATCAATGGAAAAGGTAACTTTCCATCTGGGGCTGCTCCCGCTAACTAAAATGTCCTTTGGGATACTCCCCCTGACTTAACGCTTCCTGAAACGATCTCCCAACCTGAATTGTCCTCTTTATGGTGCTTCCTCATGTAAATATAAGACATATAAGATAAGCATTCACAAGGATTCATTTTGGAGTAGAAATTACTCTGAGTCTCTAGCAAATATACTCAAAGGCTTCCCTTGGAAGCGGTTTTGTAAATATGTCTTCCACTTGTTCTTTTGTGCCCACATATTTAACTCTGATGTTTTTCTTTACAATCTGTTTCCATAGAAAGTAATATTAGATTGAAATGTGCTTCATCTTGGAGTGCATCACCGGGTTCTTTGAGATGCTAATGGTGCTTGTATTATAACAATAGATTGGAATGGGCTCATAATACTCAACATGTATATCTTTTAGAGTTTTTTTCATCCATAGAACATGTGTACAACATGTTGTTGTTGCCATATACTCTGTTTCGGTTGTAGATAAATATATTGATGATTGTTTCTTGCTTAGCCAAGATACCAAGCACTCACCCAAGTAGAACATTTCTCCACTAGTGCTTCTTCGGTCATCAATGCAACCTACCCAATCTTCATCTGTGTAGGCAATAAGTGATAGATCCTTTCCTTTTGGATACCATAATCCAAACTCTTTTGTTCCTTTGAGATATCTGAAAATCCTCTTCATTGATAAGACATGTGATTCCTTTGGTCTTGCTTGAAATTGTGCCACCTGTCAACCTTCCTGCATTACATCTGGTCTGGATGTTGTCACATATAGTAAGCTACCAATCATTGACCTATTTTTCCTTTGTTCTATATACTTTGAATCATCATCTTTTCTCAACTTGCAACTAGTTTTCATAGGAGTGGTAACTGGTTTGCAATCTTCCATTCTGAACCTATTTAGCATTTCTCTAATATACTTAGTTTGAGAAATACAAATTCCTTGGTTTCTTTGACGTATATGAATACCCAAAAAGAAGGATAGTTCTCCAAGTAATGACATTTCAAATTCATTATGCACATCCTTTGCAAATTCCTGGCTTAATATCATCATTATTTCCAAAAATAATATCATCAACATAAACTTCAATTAATAAAATATGATCTTGAGTTACCTTGATGTAGAGGTTGTTGTCTTCACTTCCTTTTTTGAACCCTACTTGTTGTTGATATTTATCCAGTCTAGAGTACCATGCTCTAAGAGCCTGTTTTATACCATACAAGGCCTTCTTCAGTTTACACACATAATCTACGTTTTCTAACAACTGAAATCATTCTGGTTGTTCAATGTAGACTTCTTCAAGTTCACCATTTAGAAAATATGATTTCACATCCATATGATACACTTTGATATTATTGGAGCATGCATAAGCCAAGAGAAATCACATTGCTTTCATTCTGGCAACTGGGGAAAATGTCTCTTCAAAATTGATTCCTTCAACCTGTGTGTATCCTTTACAGACCTATCTAGCTTTGTTCCTTGTAACATGTCCATCTTCATTCAATTTATTTATGAAAACCCACTTTGTGTCAATCACTTTCTTATTCCTTGGTCTTGAAACCAATTCCCAGGTGTCATTTTTCTCTATTTGATCCAATTCTTCAATCATGGTCTTATTCCATAATTCATCCTTTCCGGCCTCTTCAAAACTGGTTGGTTCAATTGTAGATAAGAGTGCTAGGTTTATTTGTTCTAGCGAACAAATTCTTCTTCTAGTCTCAACTCCTACATCATTGTTTTCGATAATATGATCTAAAGGATGGTTCTTCTATACTTGTTTGCTAGGTGTACTTGGAGGCACTTGCTGAACTTTCTCTTCTACTTATGTTTGATCTTCTTGATCTCCCCCTTCTACTTCTTCTTCATATTTTTCTTCTTGTTCATGAAGTTTTTCCATTGATTCATTTTCTTCTTCCTTTGATTCTCGTCCACCTGTTTCATCAATTGTTACATTGATTCTTTCCACAACTTTGTTCAATATCATATTTTAACACTTGTATTCTTTCCTTGTACTTGAGTAACCAACAAGTACTCCTTTGTCCACAAGAGAGTCAAACTTTCCCATTCTTCCATATTCTCTTTTGATGTAGCATTTTCTTCCAAATACTTTGAAGTTCTTCACATTTGTTGGTGTTCCTTTTCATAGATCATGGGGAGTTTTGTCATTGTTGTTTCTGAGCATTATTCTGTTTTGAATGTGAACTTTTGTATGCACTACATGTGTCGAAAAAATATCTATCAATTTGGAATCCATTAACATTATTTGAGCCATTTCCTATACTATCATGTTCTTTCTTTCAACAACTCCATTCTGCTGAGGTGTCCTAGCTACGAAGAATTTCCTTTTTATTCCATGCTTGCTGCAGAAGTCCATAAATTCCTTTGAAGTGAAATCTCCTCCATTATCATATCTCAAACATTTGATTTTTGAATCCATTTCATTTTCAACCATTTCCTTATAGACCTTGAAGTTTTCAAAATGTTATGACTTATTCCCGAGAAAGAAAACGACAGTCATTCTTGTATAATCATCAACTAATAACATAAAGTATTTCTCACCTTTTAAACCCTTTATTGTAGTTGGTCCAACTAGATCAGTATGCACAATTTCCAGTGGTCTTGTCGTTGAATATTCCTTTCATTTTAACCTAGTATTTGTTTTCTTTCCTTGTTGACAATGCTTGCATAAAGTGTTGGTTGGTTTCATGATCTAGGGAATTTCTCCAACTTCTTCCTTTTTGCTGACTTTGACAAGGTTATCAAATTTTATGTGACCTATTCTTCTATGCCATAGCCAACCTTCATCTTCCTTTCCTA
This sequence comes from Picea glauca, assembly GCA_000966675.3. Classification (NCBI taxonomy): domain Eukaryota; kingdom Viridiplantae; phylum Streptophyta; class Pinopsida; order Pinales; family Pinaceae; genus Picea; species Picea glauca. Next base: position 37,915 of record JZKD02S1954292.1, on the reverse strand, counting down.
GAAAACACTTTTCATTTCCAGTTTCAATTAATGCATATATGTTGCTTGAAGTTCTTGTAGCTGTTGCAATCAATTTTCATGAATCTTCTTTTCTTATCTCACACTTCTATGAATCGAAAGTAATTTTATGAACTTGTTCACACATTCGAATTACACTCAGAATATTATGTTTCATATCTTCTACTAGTAGAACATTTTCTTCCTTGGTATTCTTGTTTCCAATTCTAATTGTGCCTTTTCCAATGATTTTAGTTGAATCATCACTTCTAAAGGATATTGATCCATCTCTTTCCTTTATTAATATTGGAGTTACTTCACATAGACCTAGGATTTATTTTTCCTAAGTTTATTCCTTGTTTATTATTCATAATTAGTCATTATCCAGTCTCTTATATTTTAGGGGAGAATATTCCACCTGGAGAATATTATCTTTTAGTTGACAATTCAGTTTGACTAGTTGAGTTGAGTTTAGATGCTGCATTGGTTTTGTCACCATGCAACATTGGGATCATCACCATGATAATTAGACCTTGATTTGGTATCATCACTAGAGTGGCGCATTATCCTTGACTCCCTGATTTAACTCCTCACTACTCTTTGCTTAGTCAGTTAACTAAAGACTAGTTGACTAGTTAACTCAACTAGGTGGTAGTTCACTCCCATAATTGCCTGAGAGACTAGAATAGGTGGAAGTTTACTCCCGTAACTATTGGTGTGTGTCCAGATAACTCTATACCACCAATATGGTGCATTTTTTATCCTCAAGTCGAACTCATTGAGTTATACAAAGTATATCATGTGTAAATTATTCATTATTCACAACGGTTAATGAGAATTCTTCCATTATTTCTTCTATTCTCTCTGCAAATGTGTGTATCATTGTTTATATAGATCTATTCTATGTAGGTTCAACACATTTACATGTTATCATATTCAACGAACTGCTAAGAAAAAGATACACCAAAATGTTTTGCTGGTACAAAAAATTGAAGACAACGGAAAGATGGAATTCCAAAAAGAATTAATTCTTACACATTACAACTATTTTGCATGGAAGAAGAAAATATCCATACATCTTTGGTCTAGAGGGTTGTACAGGTTAACCACGAATATAGATATAGATCCAACATCAGCCATAGAAAAATCCAAGTACTTAAATTGCATGGATGAGGCACTCAGAACAATTTGCAGTCTTATTTCTCCCAATCTCCTTTTTCACATATCTTCCTGTAAGACTCCCAATGAATCTTGGAAAACTTTGGAAGGGGTATTTTGAAAATATGATGAGATGAGGGGACACATGATGGAGGTGGATATTCTCACATTGGATCCAAAAATCTTCGACAATATCCAATATTTCTTTACAAAATTCAAGGATTTTCTGTTGCAACTCAAAGCTTACAGGGTTGATAAATCGACGGAGGAGAAAAAAATGGTTCTTACCATTCTCTCCAAGCTTATTACTGAATTATATGTATTCATATCCACATTCCATACTATCAGATTCACCTCTGGAGCCACCTAGAAAATGCCTTCTCTTGAGGACTTTATCAAATCCCTGACACAAGAGAAAACCAAGCTCATCAACATGGGCACAATCAAACGCCCAAGGGTGCATGCACTCACTGTGCATGATGGAAGCCACAAATATAAGAAATATAAAGATAAATATAAACAAAAATCTCATGCACATCCGAAGAAAAAAGGGTACACAAAACCCTTCATTAATGCCTCTGGATCTAAAGGGGAAAAGGGAAGAAAAGGGGAGAAATGCACGTATTTTCACAAAGGATTCCATTCAGAATCCACATGCATGAAAAAAAAAATAGATATTATGTCTCAAATACTTAAAAAAAACAACCCTGGAGATCACATCCCTAAGGGTGCAAAGAAGAAGAAGCCAGAAGATCTGAATTTCAAGAAAGGCAATTCTAGCCATGCCTTGATTGCCATCAACTCCTCTCCCAATGCGTGGATCATAGATTCAGAAGAATCACATCACATGGATTCCTTAGAAGTGGTATATTCTTCTTTGGATGCATGCAAAGGTCCTCCTATTCTAATGGGGGACAACTCTTTTGTCGAAGTCACCGACAAAGGAAGGATTGAACTCACCAACGGAAGCTTTGAGAATGTGCTACATGTTCCCAATCTTTCTATCAACCTTATCTCCATAATGTGCTACTGGAAATAAATTCATATTCACACCAAATTCTTTGGACATATACGACATGAAAAAAAAACTTCAGGGTTGCTACCGGTGAGGTAAATCACCATTCTAGATTGTATACTTTTTATGAATTCATTGAACCTGATTATGGTTTACTGCTTACTCATGCTGATGAAAGTAGTAGGATATGGCATGAAAGTTTTGTACATTTTAATTTCAGATACATGCAATATCTTAGAAAGCACAAATTAGTTGATGGTCTACCAGACATCCATTTCACCAAGAGAGTATGTGAGGGATGTGTTCTCGAAAAACACCCTCAAGAGAAATTCGACAAAGGAAAGTCTCAGCGAGCTTTCACACCTTTATATATGATCCACAGTGACCTCATGGGTCCTTTTGTGGATCCATCGATCAGAAAAGAGAGGGTTGTTCTCATTTTTGTTGATGATTTCTCACGTTTTACGTGGATCTACTTTCTCAGGAAAAAATCCGAGGTCTTTCAACACCTGAAAGATTTCAAAGCCTTGGTTGAGACACACTCCATAAAGAATATAAAAGTCCTATGAAATGATAATGTGGGAGAATATGTAAATCATGATATCCATAATATTTTCCATGAGGCAAGGATTCAGTTTCAACACACAATTCCCTATACTTCGCAACAAAATGGAGTTACTGAGCGGAAAAATCGATCTCTAAAGGAGATGGCATCTTGCATGTTGCATGAAAAGTCACTACCACAGAGGCTATGGGCCGAAAAACTTAAATGTACAACATACATCCAAAACAGATCTCCCCATAGATATGTCAAGGATAAGACCCCCTACGAGGCTTGGAGTGGCCTCAAACCGGAAGTGACCCACTTTCACATTTTTGGTTCTTGTGCATGGGCCCAGATTCCCTCTGAAAAGGGGAAGGCACTTGATCCATAGAGAACTGAGTGAATTTTTGTTGTATACCTTGACGGTGTGAAGGGATATCATCTTATTGATATTTCCTTGGACCAACTCATCATTAAGCGTAGAGTCCAATTCAAGGAAAGTGTCTCTCATGTACCTCAGTAGCCGTATGCAGACACCTTCACTCTTCAACCTGTCTGAGATGATGAGAATGCACATGTTAAATATTGTTCATACGAGAGTTCTGAGTCAAAGGACTAAGATGATTCAGATTCAGATTCAGAGTCAATACAGTTAGATTGAGAGTCAGAGCATCCAGATGCAGTTTCACAACCAGAGCAGAGGCCCAAGTGGACATAGACTACTCTTCAGGATGTTAAGAACCAAATATCAATATAGCATAGAAAAACATCAAAATAAGTACTCAACACCTTGAAAAAGAGATAATTTTAGATAATAAGCCTCTTTGAGGGGGAAAA
>JZKD02S1954292.1:13838-25163 GCA_000966675.3 Picea glauca | reverse complement strand
AGGTTCAACACATTTACACTTAATGTAAGAAGCATGTCTTTATCATCTGTCATGTGTTTTGAGCTACCACTGTCAACATACCAACCACGTTTCTTATGATTAGCTTGTAGAGTGAGTGTGCATTCTTCATTTCTATATTGATTATTCTTTCTTATCCATGTTATATTTTGAGGCTCCAATCTGTGATTGTTGTTTTTCTATTGTATTTCTCTAGGAGGGACTGTCATTCTACAATCTTTGTCCACGTGTCCAAATTTGTTGCACTTGTAGCATTCCACTTCAATGCTCAATGATTCAAACATGTTGTAGATTATTCTCTGTGTTTCACTAGTCCTTCTTGGATAACCATTTTGTGTATGAATTTCAAAGTTCTTTACGTTCCTGCTATTATCTCTGCAATTTACAGATTTATGTCAAAAATTATTGCATGCATAGCATAAACCAAGAAAGATAGTTTGATACCTGGGAGTTGAAGATAATCTTAAAGGAGTTACTATTATGAATCCTTCTTCTTCTCGAGGCATTTTTTTCTTCTGTCAGTAGTTGATTTAGAAATCTAAATCTTCTCGGTGGAGGAGTGTCCTTGTAATCTTCCGTGTAGGTATTGTTATCCCCTTTGATTATTTCTGCATAGCTTTTTGGATATTTTTCGTGTTCTTTTGTTTTGGAATTTGATCCCTTTTTTGTTTGATTGTATCAAAGTCCTGACTTATCATGATGAGGATTTTGAATGCTGATAATGTCATGCAAAACTTTTGAGTTGTTCTGCATATTTTTCTTTTGAATATCCTTTCTCAATGTGACAATCTCTGCCTCCAAATTTCCAATGATCCTGTCTCTTTCGTCTAATTGTTCTTTGAGTGTCTCTTCAATTATTTTTTCTTATTCTATTTGAACCTTTAATTTCATGATCATGTGTTCTAGTTCCCGAGTGTCTTCTTTCTTGTCTAGTTCTTCTTGTAGCTTCTCGTTTTTCTTCTTTTCTCTTCTTATATCTTCTATGGCACTCAACAATTATTCTCGATAGTTAACTTTTTCCTCTTCATGTTCTTCTTCAATGTCTTCTTTATCAAAGTCTTCTATTTCCATGAATATAACTCTTTTTGTCTCACTGTCACTGACTTCATCTTTATCTGATGAGGGTATGTATTCTTTGGTGCATAATTTTTTCTTGAAATATTTCTTTTTGGCTATTTTTCCTTTATATGTTTGCTTTCTATTTGAGTGATCTTCATCATTCCTCTTATTTTTATTGTGAGTAAATTTGTTAGCAAAATGAAAAATACCATCACAATTAAAAAAAATCAATGGAAGCTTACCTTTATATCTGTTGTTGGTTCCCTTTTTCAATCTTTTGAAAAATTTGGCCACGTCTTCATCATCTTCTGATAAGTCACTGTTGTTGCTATGTTATTTTTCTTTTTTATTTCCCCTTTGTTTTGACCTTTTGGATGCTTTGAAAGATGCTTCTTTTATATCTGTATTTTTCTGTTCAGTTCTCATTTCATATGTTGTGAAGATTCCATGTAGTTCATCCATGCTTATTGAGTCTAGATATGCTCTTTCTTCTAGTGTTGATATCTTAGGATGAAATCTCATAGGAAGAGATCTTAGTACCTTTTGAACAATTACAGATTCTTTAATTTCTTCTCCCAATCCTATGATTGCATTCACTGTTTCATCAACTTGTAAGAAGTAAGCTGCAATATTCTCATATTCCTTCATCTTTAATTGTGTGGACTGACCTTTGTAAGTTTGAAGCTTTGTTTCTTTGAATTTTGAATCTCCTTCATAAATCTTTTAAAGTTTGTCCCAAATTTCCTTAGCAGGTTTACAATGTATAACTTTGGTATATACTTATTCACCAAGTGTTACGAGGAAAATCTCTCTATGGCTAGGGGTAAACCACAATAGATGGAAATGACTGCATAAATCAACTCCATTCTCAAGTATTCTATATAAACAAAGATTCTAGAAAGACAAGATAAAAGGCCTACCTCGTCCAGACGTTGGATGAATTCCACTATTGAGCACTTGACCCGAAGCAATATACCTGCAACTAGTCCTCAACAACCAAGAAAAGAAAGAATATGGTGATAATATATGATGTTATCACATTCAATAGCATAATTCATAAACATTCATAAAATATACACCCATGGAATAATAATTCAAATATTTGGAAGATATAAATAGGATGAGAAAATAATATTTTTATTAAGATATAATCGACAGAAGGGAATAAGTTATAGACTTCCATGTTGGCATGGTTCAAAACTGAGAAATTGAGTTCCTTCCAACTAGGCATCCACCACTTCAATCCTCCACTAAAGGCAAACTCATATAATAGAGACAATGAAGTTCTCAATCAATAAAGGAAGATATTGGGGGATGAAAAATGTGTTCAGACTTAAAGGATAAAGGGACGCAGACTCAATGTGAAGTGAATAATTACTCCAAAGTTACTTTTCTCTCAAAGTTGAATTTTTATCCTCTTTTCCATACATTGTATTTGGCCCGTTTATATCCTTCAGGTGCATCTCAAGGGCTGAGTCAGAACGTTTCCAGTATATGGAAGGCCAAGGATCATTGATCTCATGTCTTGACATGGAAACCCGATGCTATTTTTCAATTTTGGGCACATTTCCTAATGTACACGAGCTGTAGTGGTGCAACCTATGTATATGCATGTTGTATAGTAGGTAAGGTGCGTATATGTGGAAACATTTGTATTTTTATCTCTGGGATTTGCAAAAAGGGATGACAAGTCTGCACAGCGAAATGGAAAAATGCCTTTTGTGCAAGATTGCATGGGGTGAGGAAAATATTGCTATAACAGATGCCCCATAATGTGTGAGGTCAGAGGAGTATCTGTGATGGCCAAAATACATTATAAAAAACCATAAGTGGAGTAATGGGGACCCAACTGGAAGAACTAGTTTCTCTTATAATTTTTATTGACTTTGCATACATGTTTGCCAATTTGAATTACATTGCAGATCCATGTGAAAATATACAAAACAATTTTTCATGGCCATGAATAGGGAAATACAAATGTGGTTACATTCCAAAGGCTGTCATAGTCTCGAACAAGGCCCAATAGAACCATTCTTAAAATCAATATGAAGATATTTGTATACAATGGAGTACAATCTAATCTCCCATGATCACTGAAGTCACACAAGTAATGGTCCAATGAAAAGGTCGCAACAACTCAGGAAAGATGTAGCTACATACTGGTGTCTTCAAGTCTTCTATGCAATCCACCAAAGGGGCAAATGTACATCATGTGAATAAATGAGTTGAGGTTGAACACAATGAGACTTCATTTGATTACCGGTCATTGAGGTATACGATTAAAAAATGTGAGACAACCTACAGATGATGAAATTAGGTATCAAGGCACCAAGTATATTCTTAAAAGTGTGAATAAAGGAGTCAGGGTCAAACACTTAAAGAATCCATCAATTAGGAGACATTGATGTATTCCCAACTATCAATGGTGAGAGAACCTTCCACTAATGAATGCAAGACTCTAGGTACTCATTGGACTCTAGGTCTCATTTCTAGAATATATGAGCTGAATTCGATGAAAGGAGACCCGCTGAGAGGAGAGAATTAAGGCATCTCTCATCATTCATCATGAGGTACAAAGCAGGATCTTGATTATTTGGAGGAAATAAAACGAAGAACATGTACATGAACCAATGACCTTGTGCATATTTCACATGTGCAAAGTGCAAGCGGTACATGAAAAAGACCCTCTGACTAGCAACTAATGAGGAAAACTGTTGAAAAAGGTGAGGAAACCACCAATAAGGATAATGGAATCCAATACACTGCATGAATCCCAATGTGTGAATAGATGTCTTTACGTCGAGCATAAGGGAAACCACCCAGTCGACGACCAATGATGAAATGTCGACTACTCGGTTTAAGGTTACCTACCAATGAAGAAAGTACGACCAAAGTGTGTAATAGGACTACAACTTCATGTGATTCTGAGAAAAACTAAGTGTATGTATGACATGAACATTCAAGAGTTCTATGGAATGGCCGACACTGGTTGATAGACATCCTTTGAACAAGAGCATGAGACATATGGAAGACTCTTGCACCATAGACTTAATGATGAAACCATGAGATGCAGGAGGCATCAATCAAATTATCCAAAGGGACTGGAAGAGTAACCAGTCGAGGGATTAAACTCTTTATAACAAGATCAACTTCCTAAGGCCATGGTAAACCCAAAATTAATGACAAATGGACTCAATAACTTTGTGCTCTATTCAAATTTGACACGACTGCTGACAATATAAGATAATACTCCCTTCTTTCATGTCTTTTTTTGTTTTTTCATAGTCAAATAAATGCTATGATACAGAGTGTTATAACCCTATGTTTCATAGGATCACCTAGTGATTCTAATCTCTTCTTCTAGTTGCATAATATTGTAAATAATATTTTATTCGACAAATGATTTACAAAATAGAAAAGAAAACGAAAAGAAAAATAAATAGAAATATAAAAAATTCAAAAGAGGGTATAAAAATAGAAAATAAAAAATGATAAAACCCTATGAAATAAAATTGGTTTGATTCATACTGTCTAAACATGATCAAAATATTTAAATTTATGCAGATAGGATAATGAATAAATTTGGCTAAACAATTCAATCTTAGCCAAATTATATAGGTTAGTGAATAAGTTTGACCAAACAGTCTAAGCATGGTCAAATGTCTTAGGTTAGAGTAATTATTGATGCAACAGTTTAAGCTGGGTCAATTTTCTAGGTAACCAGATTAGGATATAGGATTAACATGTTTTATTTCAATAAAATTGATGAAAGGTTGATTAAATGCCTTTTATTTGAGTTAATTTGAAGTGTTTTTGAGCCCTTGGTGACAAAATAAAGGAAGGAGGGCTAGAAAAAAACCACAAAATGTTTTTATCCTAAGTTTTGTGGTGATATGACAATTTTGGTGCTTTATGGCTAAAAGGTGCACTAATCTTAGCAGCTCATCAAAGCATGCTTAGATCTACGGTCAACAACAAATATCGAAACCCACTGACCTTTCTGCCTTTAACGGTTGGGGGGGGGTCCGAGTTGGTGGTTTTCCCTACGCGGGACCCTCATAATGTGTAAACTCCATGGTAACTCAAACCCTCCTCACTCATTACCGCTTACCGCCTACCCCTGACCCCCTTCGATATACCTCCAAACCACTCATAAATACCAACACTGCACTCTATTTCCACACTCCACTACCCTACCTACGCGTTACACTCCACTACCCTGCCTACAAATCACACTCCACTCACCTGTTGCATGTCACATCCTATCCACCCGTTGGCCATTCAATATCCTCCACATCACATCCGATATGCTCATTAGCCAATAAATTCCATCGGCCATGATCATTACTCGTCCAACTCACCATCTTCTCCATAATAGACATCCCATTTCACCATTTAACTCTTTTCTTTCGTCATTCCTACATTTTTCATCGATCTAGATGCGGTCGACTCCACCGTTTCCCATTCTCAATACAAATTCCATCAAGCTCACAATCAATAAGCGCCATTAAACCTAGTAAACACAGTTAACAACATTTTCTGTTACAGATATCCATCTGATGATGGCACCCAAATCTAAATCTGCAGAGATATATTAAAATCCTTTCCTTCCTGCGCCCATCGAGTTGGATCGCATACCCTTGGTAGATAAAGATTATCTAATTGTAGAGCCAAAGTGTGAATTCAACTTCTTCGAATTACACTTCTGGATCAAAGATGTTTTCCTGCACCAGAGCGACAAGTTCAGACTCTGAGAGTCCAAACTTCCACTGTATATGTTTCCCCATAGATACCATTTCTTCGAGTTCTCCCTAAAGTTTCAATATCACTACCTTCCTGGACAAAAGGCTATTGTGTCTTCGTCTGGTGAAACTATGTTCACCATCACCCCTGAAACAATAAAAAAAATGTTGCATATACCCATAACCGATTCTGCCTCTCCCTTCTCCACTGAAATCCTGACTGAGCTCTACCATAAACAATCTTTCCCATAGAGAGCACAAATATTTGAACTTTTCCTACCTGAAAATTCATTATTACCTAAAACGAATCCCCCATATCATTCTTCCATATTCTCAGTCGAAGGTAATCATGTCATTTCTTCCCTATGTTTATTTCTAGGTTATTATTCTGATGAATGGGTAGATGAACCCATTCTGAGCTTCCTGTCCATTTTCTCCACTAAAGAAAAGGAAACTATTCAATTTGACTACAACCAGTTTCTAGAAGACAACATCCATGCAAAACGTTTCAAGTTTTCCACAAAGGACATGTTCAGGTATTCTTCAATATTGGTGTACATGTTCATTTTCTTTCAAGCAGACAAATTCTACTTCTCCCTCCATAAGTTGGATCAAGATGGTAATCCTCAACCTATGACCTCCTGGACATCAATAGTGAGGAATAACTCATTTGAGTTCAAATTCAAACAGTTCATTGACCAATTCTACCATCTAGTGGTATGCATGCTCAGTGGAAGAAAAAAACCAATAATAAATGAGGAAGTTTAGAGAATTTTTCACCTATCAGACCTAGCCAAAATAGGAGACTGGTACCTTTACCAGGACCATACAGAAATCAAGGTCTACAGGTGTGAATTACCTCCTTACAAGCTGCCAAAGTAATTGATTGTCAGAATATTCATCTTGGAATACATCAAATAGATGATCAATTCTGATGATATCCACTTTGTGGCATTCAAGAAGAAGAAACAACTTAGGATCAAAGGCCAGATAGGTTCATTCATATGCAACAGAAGAGATACAGGGGAAGAAGCCAATAATCTCTTAAAGGAAATGAATTTAAGCCTAATATTCCCACTTCATTATGACCCCTATGGAGTTATAGTAGATGTTGGCACAGGGGAAAAACCAGGGTTCAATGCTACAAGAGCGTAACAAGAAAACCCTAACTATTGGCCCTTTTGGCAACACTTGTGGAGCATATGAAGTCTTACCCAAGGTAGAGGCAGGGGTGGTTGTGAGACTTAGGTGTCTAGAACCTTAGCTAGGACACAGATCTGTGATTATATCACTTACAGAGCACTTAGCATTGATCATTCATCAATATTCAACCCTTTTTATACTTCACAGATAACACAGAGCATCACAACATTCACTTAGATCTAAGGTATCTTAGTACTTAGCAACAGTAAAACGGATTGGATCCAATAGGTCATCACTAAGCATATTTATACATATCAGATCTACTATTCATACACATCTAATGAAGCACAAAGCATAAGTAGATCTATCTAAATATATCAAAGAACTTAGCCAAAGTATAGATAAACACATCAAGTCAAAGCACAGAGCATAACACCCAGATTTGTGTGGTTCACCCCCACCCTGGGGCTACGTCCACCAACTCTTCTTCTTTATTATTGTCCTCAAATCGATTACAAGAACAGAGCTATAGAAACCCTTACTTCGCATAGGATAGAAGATTTGCATGACTCGCTATATCCTTCTTCCTTACCTTTCAGCACACAGCCTTCTATATCTTCACGCAGAGACTTGCACTAAGATCTACAAGTCTATACAGAATGCACAAAACTCTTGATCACATAGATCCCACTTGGCACATAGCATACATCACATAGATACAATAGAATCATTCTCTACTAGATGCCTAGATGTCTATTTATACATTTACAAAAGTGGGCCTAAGCGTGGGTGAACCCACGGGCCTACATCCCTTTCCCATTACATATTCCCAAAACCCAAAATGGGCCCAAAAGTGAGGCGAGATCCAGTGATCTCTCCTTTGTCTGGCACTCCATATTTGGTAGGCTTTCAAAGTCCCAAAAATGGTCAAGCATGACCAAGTGCTCCCAAAACTTGGTCAAGGGCCAACAGGCCCCCAACACTCACCTGTGACTCGTCCTGAGTCACTCTGGTTTGAGAAATTATACCTCAAATGCCTCAATATTGGCTCAAGCTGCTTCAACCTACTACAATGCTATGACCTCTTACTCAGTGAACTCCTAGATGAGTGCATCATTGACTGGTCCTTCTAGGCATTGTTCTGCTGCACTCACAACCTGTTCAAGTTCTACTCCTTGGTTTTCAACTTCAGTGAATAGTTGACATGCCTTCTCTTGCATTGGTTGAAGTCATTGAGAGAATTCCATCACTTTGGTCTGGATCACATGGATATTTTGTTGGGTAATGAGTTTCTCATGAAAACTCTTCATCCTTTTGACTGGTGACAAGGCCATCAACTGCGCCTGTAACATATCTACGTGCTACTTTGCTTCTTGGAGCTACGACTCCAATTCTTGTAACTCTGGATTCTCTGTGAGGTTTTCATACATCTAAGCACTCCTAGAGCTTAGCTACATTCACTCCAAGGCAAGAGATTTCATTCAGCCAACTGCATTGTGGGAAGTTTCCTCTCTTAGGTCTCTGATTTCTTGAATAGTCTTGGGAACAATACGAAGTTCCAGGTCTGTGATGCGCTGTTGAAGTTGCTGGATCACTTCTTCAAGTTGTGCTACCTGCTGTGGAATTCATTCTTCAACTCTCACTTCTATGACATTCATAGAGAGAAGTTCTCTGTTGACCTGTTCCTCTATTTCTAGTTGCTCTGCGATCAACTGCTCCTTTCTTTGTTGTAGCTCTGGTTTCTCTTTATCCCACTATACTTAAAGAGCAATTTTTTCTCATTCGACAACACTGCGCTTCTCAACAAGTACTCCATGTACCTATGTCAAAGCCTAGGTAGCTTGTGCGAGCTTCGACCATATCAACAATCCGGTGGATTTGAGCTGGCTCATCTCCCGGTTCTATTGTTCCTACTGTTAAAGGCATAATGGAGACTGTGTGACTAGACGGGAGTGCCTGCTACACTCCTTGGAGTTTGATCTTGATATTATTATACATCTTCTCCTTCTTCGCCTCCTACTTCTCTAATATCTCTTGTGAAGCATCATTCACAACTGTAATGATGAAATCAAAATCATCTAATGTGAGGGTAGTCCGCATCTTGGTTACAGGGTTTCTATGTTTCTTTCAGGAGGAAGATTTTAGATGTGAAACCTTCCTCTTCTTTAATGAGTCCTCTTTGTCCCTAGGTGGTGGTACTTCACCTTTCTGTTGTTCAATTCCTGTGCCTTCTATTTTTTCACCATCACCCTCTTCGTCTGGTGAAATTGATGCAGTCCTCACAGATGTGTTGTCTATATCCTGAACTTCTATAGGTTTCTTCATCTTACTAGGTCTGGGTGTATCCTGCGCAACTTTCGGGTTTTCTACATCGGACAAATCTATAGGGTTGGCTGGAATGAGAAGGTATTCTGACTAGTACTTGGTGATCTCTTTAATGTCTTCCTCAGTCAACTTGTAATATGACTACAATTGTTTCTTGTGCTCATCAGTGCACGATGTTATATAAATAAAGTGGAGGTTCGTGTTGAACTTCATTAAGGCATGAAACCCGTGGAGGGTATTCGGAGTCATCGAAGGCTCAGACTGGATGGCTTGCTTCAACTGGTTGTAGTAAGTATGGAAGAGGACATTGGATTTCCACTGCTTGTTCATATCATTAGAGTACCATAAGGTGATGAACTTCACAGCCAAAGGTTCAAAGGGCTTAATGTCTGAGAAGGTCACACCTTCTGACATCTCCCATGCAATGAATGCAATCAGTATGATAAGCTAGCTAAAGTGGAACTCATACCCTTGGTCTTATGTTTTCGAGCAATCAAGATCTAGCTGGTTTACAAGATACTATGCCCAACTTATCTGAATTCCTTTTGTGCACTTTCCTACGAGATCAAGTATGACTCTAGTCACTTGGGTGGGCCGGTTCTTGCAAACTAACTTACCTACGATTAGCTAACATAAAATGTGCACTGCGACGCTCTAGATAGAGGCTACCTTGTATCCTTGCATGCCCTTATTGACATCACCATAATTTTATTTGATTCTCTTCTCTAATGCTCGATCTAAGGTCCTTCCAGGGTAAAAGTCTTGTGGGTCAGGGCCCTGCATGCTCAGTCCTATGATCTGATTGATCAAGTTCAGATCCACAGTGATGAGACGGTTCAACCATAAGTATCCTCCGTGGTAGCAGGACAACAATAACTTTACACATGCATTCACCTCCTGATGCCTGTCGAAGTGTGGGATCTTCATCACATTGAGTAGTGTGTACTGCGTGAGGTTCTATGTCCATGATTGCGGGATAATATTTGAATTATTGCCTTTAGTTCTGGTTAGATACTTGTGTGGGGTGAGCATGTTGTAAGCCTTCATGTCACCAAGGTTGAATTCACTGAACTTCAATGTTGTGATCTTATCCTGGTTATCTTGAACTGAATGTATCCCTTTCGGGAGGTATGCCATGACCAAAGAATAGTCAAAGTCTCTGGGCACACTGTCCCGGTTGATGGTGCCGCTTAGAGGGGTTAGGTAGGAAGGTAGAATTCTCGGAATCAGCTTGGCATTTGAAATATCATCTTTGTGTTTAGTACGCTTCTCATCGTCCTGTCGGGATGGTCTGGCTCGAGCAATAGACAAAGAGGCTACCAGTCCTCTCATCGATGATGCTTGAACACCTGTGGATACTTTTCTTTCTGACATGACTCTGTCAGTCATTAAATCAAGAAGAATTTTTGTTACGGATTCTTCGACTGCAGTGAGATCGTCAGACATACGCACTTGGGATAAGTTATCGGAGTCACAATGATCTTAAACACTACACAAGAATGAACAACAAGGGCGTGATGATCACTGTATACACTTGCTAGTCTACAGGCTTCAAATTCTTAGTTGGAAAAAGTGTTCTTCGAGCATGGTGTGATGAGATATATAAGATATCTTGGCAACGGTTTGCTTTGCAATGGGAATGAGCCTCATTAATTTGTGTTTTTTCCATTATGGTATGGTCCAGTGGTCTGGTGGTGAGCTATCAATGCTTTTTGATCCATTCAAAGTGGCAGTCAAACAAATATATCTGCCTCTAATTACTATATTTCTTCGCCTTGGTAAAGTGGCCTATGTCGCTGGTCTGATATCTTGACAAAGTTCAAATTCTACAAATTTTCCTTCTGCGAGGCTCCGTCTGGAATCTTATGTAGCCTGTTGATATTAGATCTCCTTTTACTTGCCTTCCTAACCTTATTTCCAATGATCTTCATCTCGATGATTCTCTTCCCATTCGAATTCTTATTTTCCTTGGACATAGTCACTTCGCGCTACTGATATTATCTCCTAATACTTAAAGGTAATACTTCTTCTATATCTG
>JZKD02S1954279.1:519811-536020 GCA_000966675.3 Picea glauca | reverse complement strand
GTGTATCATCATCCAACTTGGGCTTGCCCTTCCACTCCCTTGGAGGGTTCTTCTGATCCTTGTCTCTCTGTGGTACAAAGGGTTTAGTGAAAGGTTTCATTTTTGGCACCGAATCCGCCAAATCTCTAGTGCTTCGGACGTCATCCTGCAAGGAATGAGGCCGGTATGCCTTCACCCAACCTCTCAAGGGTTATGTGAGCCCCTCGGTGAATAGCATGACCAATCATGGCTTGGATATGTCTGTCACTGCCACTGCTACTCTTTGAAACTCTGAAATGAATGCCTCTGCTGTGCCAGTTTGCCTCAACTGGGCTAAATATCTGAAATGGATCTCAGGATTCCTCCTATCAAATCTATCCATGAGTCTCTCTGTGAACTCCCTATAGGAGGTGATGTGATCGTGACCCAATGTCACCAATCCATGATACCACCACTCGTGTGCCTCACCCTCCAAGTCTAGGGTGGAGAAACTGATGGCCTCTGCCTCTGTCATCTGGTTGAGCTTGTAGTAGGTATCCAGTTTCTGTACCCAAGCTATGGCAGTGCATCTGGATGATCCGTCAAAAGAAGGTATGGTGAGTTTACCAACTTTACGGATGAAGTCAAGGTTATGCCCCTACTGCTGCTACTGCTGCTACTGCTGCCCTCCCCTCTGTGGCTCTTTGGGACGGTTCCTGAGTCTAAGTCCACAATACTCGACTAGGGTCATGTCCTGCTGGAAGTCACGGCCCAAGGCCGCATACTCTCTCCGATACTCTGCAATTTCCTCTGCATGTGTGGCCGGTCTCTGTGCTATCGATATCTGTGCTTCTACCGGGGCTGCCCTATGGAAACTGGGAAACAACGGATGTGGAATCCTACTCGTTGAGGTATACGTGCGAGTGGGTGACTGGGGTCTACTACCTACCCCTGAGTTCCCATGCGCTGCATGTGGGCCTTGAGTGCCTGAAATATCTATCATAGCCAGTCTATCTGCTACCTGAGCCAAAGACTGAGACATAGTCCGCTGGCTAGCTAGCATGTCACTGATCACCTGCATGAAGGCTACGTCTGGATCCATTGGGGCCTTACCATTTCCCTCTGGTCACTCATACCTGTCACCTAGCCTCTTATTTGCTTCGCGCTCAACCTCACGCTCTGCTCGTTGCTCTGCTTCTCTAAGTTCCTCTTCCTCTTCCTATGAACTGGGAGGGAAGGGAGGAAAGTTAGGTTTGTCCCTTCTTCCCTTGCGCCGATTGTACGTGACATATTCATCACCTTCATGCTCACGACCATCTGGTTCTTCTGCTGGATTCATGGTCTTTAGTCACAGGCTGGCATGACTAAATCTCTGATACCATTGAAATATCCCTGATCCGGTTGATCAAGATATTTGCTACTGTTCTACTACTCTGGCGTGTAGATCTGATACACTGGGGGTTTCTGGATGCGTTTTAGCTGGGTGATTGAGGTGTTCTTCGGTTATAGTGTTTGCATGTTGGTTATTATGGTTGCATGTCGTTTATTACAAGTGCATGTTGCATAATGAAAATTTAACAATCATAAAAAGATGCATGCAAGAGTATAGAATGTCAACTGCTCAATATCATGAATAATAATCGTGCATGCATGGGAATACAAATCGCCTACTGAAATATAGAGTCTAGACGTCAGTCAGATCTCATGAATCTGTACTGGAATACAATCAAATAACAAAAGAAATACCCGTGACCGCAAGAGGACATCATATCTGCTGCATGCACAGATAGATAGACAAAAATGAGCGATCCCGGAGAAGTACGGTAATCACTACCAGCTGGAAAAATCGATCTAAAGAATCCACCGTCATAATGAACTCGAAACTACTCCAATCAATGAGACCTAGCTTCTGCACTGGAAATAATGTCTGACGGAACTCAGATCGGGCCTCTACGGCACTATATCTAGACCCCTGGGGGGTTTGCGCCCCTCCTTGGGCACCGAATGCACCCCAAAGGATTCCACCGTCAGAATCTGCTGCTATATAGCTCAAAACGATCGTCTCGTCCAATGATGAAATGGGTCGGAAGGGTTTGGCCGGATCTGATAGGGAACCCTTGCATGCAATGCCAAACGTCTGTCTGGGATGACTGCGCCCAAAACGGCTGGATGGGTCGATCTGCAAGATTCCACCATCGGAATCTGATGATGAATGGCCCATTGGAAGCTCCCTGGATGGATCTCTACTGGGTCGAAATGAATCTGCAATCAGGACCACGGTCAACTGCAGATCTCTGAATCTCCAAAATGACTTGCGCCCTCCACAATAATCTCTCCTGAAAAGAACGACGAAATACCTGAATGGTATCTCTGATGGGCTAGGGTGTGTCTATCAACACCGAAACCGACCAATGGTGGTGGTTTCCTCCAGAAATCCACAAAACAGTAAGGTCGACTCTTCTGCTCCTCTCGGAAGTCTCAACATCAAATCATAACAATGCATAATGAGGAATTATGTCAAATTCCTCTCTTTATATCTTTCCTGACCTAATTCTTCATTGACATCACTTAACCTAGGCGCATTTCCTCCTAAGTGATTTATTTGTCAATTAAGTCGCCCCCTTATCACCTTTTCATTCTAATTCTCTGTTGACTTAGGCTTAAGTGACTTTTCCTAAGCATTTTGGCTTAATTTATCGTTTAGCCTTAATTCCTCCTTATTTCTCCATCTGGTTCCCTGTTTGTGCCTGACTATAGTCTACGGGAACATATAGACTACTAAGTCACTCCCTGCTGGCCTAATCTTGGGGACGAGAAATCACACATAGCATATATCAGGTCTGGTGTTAACCAGATACATTAATGATCTAATCCATTGTCTGTAAATATGTGGATCAATCTCTCCTAAATCAGAAGAAGCCTCGTTCATTTTCTTCAAATTCATCACCATCGGTGTAGGCATGGATTTGCAGTCTGTCATCTCTAATTTCTTCAATATCTCAATTGTTTATTTTTCTTGAATCATGAAAATCTCATCAGTCCTCTGCCACACTTCTAGTCCCAAGAAGTAGTTCATCATACCAAGGTCCTTCATCTTGAATTCAGAAGGCAATGCACACTTGCATTCAACAATAAGGCTTTCTGAACTGGTGAGGAATAAGTCATCAACACATAGGACCAAAATCAGGCACTCGTCACCAACAATGTTGTAGTATAGGTTGGGATCAACAACACTCTTGCTAAATCCCAAACTCATCAAGTATCCATCAATCTTTTCATACCATGCACGAGGTGCCTGCTTTAGTCCATACAGGGTTTTCTTCAACCTGCACACATGAGACTCCTTCTCATGTATCACGAATCCATATCGCTGCTCGATGTAAACTTCTTCCTCAATATCTCTATTGAGAAATCGTGTCTTCACATCCATCTAATGTAGTCTCCAACACATGGATGCGGAAAGGGAAATAATCGTACAAATGGAAGTGTATCGAGCAACATGAGCAAATGTCTCCTCATAATCTATTCCCTCCACCCGAGAGAATCCTCTAGCCACAAATATCTCTTTGTACTTCTCGACACTTCCATCAGCTACATGTTTAATCTTATAGATCCACTTGGAACACACTACAGACTTTCCTTCCGGTCTTGGAACAATATCTCACACATCGTTCTTTATGATGGAATGGTACTCTTCGGTCATGGCATCTTTCCAAACCTACTAACCTGTTGCTTCTCCATGACAAGAAGGTTCAGTATCAATGATGTGGCTCATAGCTGAAACATAGCTCAAAAATCTATGTGGTCTCTTGCTCTCTTAGAATGTACCACGAGGAGCTGCATGTCTCTCTGCCTCCTGCAGAGTCTTTCGAGCCCATGCAGGCCTCTTCTGGCCTACTGTAATGTCTCTGGGAACATCAACTGGAGCTACGGGATCAACTGGATCAGTAATTGTCTCCCTCTGAACTGTTGAAGGGGGAGAAGGTATTGTCTCTTCTTTCTTCTCGTTGTCAATCTCCATTTGAGATTCTCTAGATCTTCGAAAGGCTATCTCTTCCTCAAAGGTGACATCTCTTCTAACCTTGATTTGTCTCTAACCAGGGATGTAGATCCAGTATGGCTTCGAAGATTCATTGTACCCCACAAATGTATCCTTTCTGCCTCCTGTAGAGTCTCATAACGAAACCTTTTGTCCACAAGTTCTACTAGCTCTACTTTCTTCTCAAATAGTTTTACTCCCTTTGAGTCAAGTGACTCCCTCTGAAGTCTGAAGGATAAACATATGTCCTGGAGAAAATTTTGACATCATTTGTTTCCTATGTTTCTATCCTGGAGACATCCATGCCTTCTCAGGTCCTCTACTGGCTCTACAATACTTTACTAAGCAAGGAGAAATGTGGGCTCCCGTACTAGGGATAAGGGCCCTTCAATAATGAAATAAGAAATCTAGCCTCCTGTACTAGGATAATAACCAACCAAGAAAATTTGGACTCCCGTACCAGGGATAATGGTCCAAGTCATGAGGTATCCCATACCAGGGATAATACCCTTCATTATAAAATGCAAGCTACTACAAAGTAATGATGAAATCAAATAAGGAATGTAGTACAAAACTTACCTTAGTCTACAATCACACTCAATATTGCTTTTGGTCCTCCTGAGAAGACTGAGATAGAGAATAACTCCTCGTCATTCTTGCTTGCATTCCTTGACTTCTTTTGAGGTGGATAATGTTGCTTTCCTTTCTTCCACAAAGGAAAAATATTCGCATAGTGACAAGGGCTTGAAACCTTGCACATCACTGGCTGCAAGTCTAGTCTCCTTGATGTCCACTAGAGCTTGAATAAGTTGCACTTATAACACATACTCAAAAAAATTACGCCAAGGATCATTTTGAAACAAGTTTTCAGAGTTTTACTTAAAATTTCTTCAAACTCAGATTTAGATATACTTCCTGTATCAAACTTGAAACTTGTGCCCAAGATAGATATTAAGCTTGGACTAGCTACTCCTCAACCTTTACTTGGGTATACAACCCTTAAATTCTAGAGTTTTGTGCCAAGAAGAGAAGTCCTTGACTTCTGAAATTTTCTCTAAAAGATATCCTTAATTCTGCCATAGAATAGGCCTTAGAACACACCTTGAAATCAACCTTATTACTTGTTCAAAAACAACCACAAAACAAGCCCAAATTCTGTCACAAAAACTGTCTTTATATCTGCTTCAAACAATCTTATAAGGCCTAACCTCAGATCCACTCAGTGCTGCTACATATTTGTCATAGAGGACTGTCACAAATCCGGCCTTTAGAAAATCTCAAATTTTCCCTTATCTATGTCAAGGAATGAGCCTCAGAACAAGCCTAGAGTTTACTTCAAATTTGGCTTTGTTCATCTCAGAAGCTGCTTCAGAAGTCACTTTAAAACTACCTCATGTTTCTTGATGTCATAGCCTCAGATCTACCACAAAAATGCCTCCAAGATACCTCAGATCCTGCCTCATATCTCCCTTAAAATTCAGTCTGCAATTTTGTTTAGAGGACAGTTTAAGTCTGCGGTTAGGTCTTCGGTTTTGGGCTCCTTCTAGATGCGACAACCCTAGAGGGGCTTCTCCATGTTGTGGTCTCCTTTTGAGACCCTAATTAAGACTCGACCAAGGATAATAGGCTTGCAACCAATCCTAACTTCACCACAGGGGTACGACCTTTTCCTTACACCAATGACAGGGGTCTAGTAGCCTTTACGACCTTCCTTCATTGACTATGCAATATGTCTTCTTTAGGAACACTGATATGAAACCATGTTGAAATTTTTAATGCTTAGCCCAAGCACATGTATTTTATTTATATTTTAGCATGAACTTGAACCATGAACAATAACTGCAACAACAATACACTCGCTGAAATAAACCAAGATCACAAGAAGAATAACCATGCACAAGACATCATAAATTATACTGGGAAAACCCTTCTCAACCAAGAGAAAAACCCAACAATCATTTACTATATTTCCAAGAGAAGATCCTCCACACCATAAACCCTAGAATACACAAGAGGGTGCTTCTATGACTGAGAAAGATGGCACCTAGAAAAGTGCGCCCTAAATTACAACTCTCCAATTTCAGACCATGTGTTGAGTGTGTTTGAGTGAGATGATTCACAATGGCGATCTATCTCTCTAATATATACAAGACCTAACTCAACGAATAATCATGTCTATTGGCACAATAGGGCTGACTTGTACAACTTAATAATATAATTAATCTTTACACAATATTAATTATCTTTACATGGTGGGGCCAACTTGTACCCTTTACAATACAAATTAGGGTTTTACCAAAGTCTTACTCTTTTAAAATATAGCAAGGGATCTCACACATTCTCTAGTGCTCTGCCACTAGGGACATGCCCACCTATTCTCAACCACAGGGACATCACTCTCAACAGATCAACTCAACGAAGTCCATAGGAGTACTATTTGGAGAGCCATCTCAAGTCGACTCAACTAAGTCCATAGGAGTCCGACAGGAGACCACACACGTCATCTCAACTTAGTCTAGAGGAGTATGACACACCCATCAAATGGGATTTCTCATAGATCATCTCAACTCAATCCAGAGGAGAACGACCTAGATAATGTCTCATGAATTTGCGGTCATCGACATGTTAATCACTACAACCCTCTACCTCTGAGTTGATGTAGAGTCTTTTGCTTCCACTCAAAATAATTGTGTGGCGTGAGAAGAATTTCAAGTGAAAATTCAATTATATTTGATTGCATCTATCTTTTGATCCCACAAATAAGTACATGTGCTCCTTGCTCCAAGAAACCCGCGGGCTTTGATACCATGTGGAGATTCTCAAATAATAGTCTCACAATCTCTAGTACCATGTGAAGTTTGGGTGAAACTCCAAAACCTTTCACATAGAACCTAGCTAGAGAAATTCACACAAATCTTGCAAAGGAACATAGAGAGAGAAGCAAGAATGAGATAAATAATAGAATTGTATTAACATTGCATGAATTAAATTGAATTTCATGAGTACATATTTATAATAATCTCTAGGAGAGAGGAGTAATGCACACTAGGTTGATATTCTAGTGCATGCACATGTGATAACAGAAATAAACTCCCTCTTAGTATCAATTAACTAGCCATAAATGGAGTTAGCTATTCATAAATGGAGTTAGCCATACATAACTGAGAAATCATGCATTTATAACTAGACTCCATTACAAATAATAGAACTGAATACTTAAGGAGAAGTGTGCACTTATCTAGGAGAATAATATTCTCACTCAAGTGCGCTCTCTAGCCATGAAATATAAATTATCTTCTAAAAACAAGGAATAAAACACTCTTCCTCCTAGAAAATAGGAATTTACCTAATGGTGGTTTATGAGCCCATGGTATTTTCCCATGTATTACATATAGATAGCCACCAGCTACAAATAGACTTGTTATAAATAAACATGCTATAAATAACAGTCCTCCTAAATAGTAGGAAAATATGCATGTACTCCAACATTCTGTAGCAATGGAAAGATAACCAATGACATAGGTTGGTTGATTGAGTTTGTCCCCAAACCATAAGGTGTTACTTGTATATATTCACCTTTGTAAGTATGGGCTCCCATGAGATCATCAAATAAATTGGTGCTCTCGGCCCACTAGTGAAGAATCTGATAATCTTCGTCTCACAACATGCAATCAATGCATTAGCTATAATCATAATATCAACATCTCATAGAAATAATCCACATGCCATCTCTCGCATGCCATCATGAGAATTCAACAACATTGGCATCATGACATATTGAAAAGTAAGACACCACATGCTCATGCATGTCATCATTAAACATATCATCATAAACACTGCATGTAATTACCATATGCCATCACATCATGACATACTATCATAATATTATAACATCAACATATATTTATCAAAGACATAGCCTTTCATCAACATAATTAAATGGAATCACATGTTAACATTAACATAATATCATATGTAAATATCATAGGTATCTTAAAAATAACATAACATCATGAACATAATAGTTATCTCAACACATAAAGCATGAAAAGTAATAAAACATCATGGACATTCTTATCATGATTCATCAGCAAAATCAAGCCACTAGCTTGCATGATTATATACACAAGGAATACTAACTATCACATCTAATGAAAAATCATCAATAAAACATCCATATAGCATATGGATATACTTGGTTAAGTTTGTCATCCTGAGCTAACTGTACAAAGGATCATTCAAGTGCATGTTCTCATCAAGATACCAATTGTTTTTCCAATAATAATTTCATTTTTTTTCCACAAGAAAGTTGATAATTTACTAAGTAGGTATCATCACCCTATTAGTATTATCAAGTTTCCATATATTTTCCTTATTTGAGTACACCGTTAACTGCCAAGTAAGCCCCAACTTCTAAATCCACAATCTCTAATCATGTATTATTTCCCACATGGTGGCATTTGGAGAAATTCAACATAAGTTATTACTAGCCTTACTAGCATACCTTAAATCATCAATATCAAAATTTATATTCCCATCCTTGTAAACTTTTTATCATTAACAAAGGTTCTTATGTTACTTACAAGAAGGAATGGTTAAACTCTAGTGATTTATCCACCACTTAGTGTTATGGGATTTTTACCCCGTGACTTTGGGTCATGTCACAACAGAGATTGACCAAATGAAAGACAAAACCCTAACCCACACACAAGACTTGTAATGAAATAACTACTTTATCAGAGAGGGAAGAAAGTTTCACACCTTGTATCCTTTCGTCTGTTGTCATTCCTCGCTCTCGACCTTGGCACAACTCTTGACTCTTGCTTGAGTTTACTTGCAAAAGAAGATCAAGAAAGTGTTGCAACAAGGTATTTATAGCATATAATCATACAAGTAACTGATAGATAGATTCAAAAATGAAGAGTAATTGGACATACATAAACAAGTTGAATCAATAGTACACAAGTATGGGGAAAATAGAACTCTTTATTAGCAACAGTAAAATAGGTGGTTACAACCTTACTCTAATTGTCGACACTGCCTCGAATCCAACCACCCAACTTCCTCCAAAATGTCCTTCAAGAATCACTCAACAATATTTGCCTTCCTTGGATGACCCAATAAGGATAGGAACACACCTTATGGCCATATAATGAAAAGGAAGGAATGTTGGAACAAGAGTTTCAGGTCACAATGATGTTACTCAGAGGATGAAGGGGAATAGGAAGACTTGCAATTTATTCAGCATAACTTTGCACCTAGGTTGTCCTCCTCATCCATGCCCCCAAAGGTGCCTTTATACCATCCTCAAGAAGTTAAGGAGGTTGAATTTCGTTTGGTACAGGCTCAGGGAGGTTGGGAAACGAGCCCAACTGAAATCCCCACCTAAAATTATGGAATTACTTTATTTTTCATAATTTTTTAGTGCATCCATGGGTTGCACACTAGCAAGGCATGAATGTTTGCATGTTGCACCAAGATGACCTGCAGATATAAGTAAAAGCACTGTTTTTTAAGTGACTTTGATGAGGGAACTTGGGATTTGAGCTTGCAAGTCAAGGACAAGGACTAAGCCATCTTAGAATGAAAATTGTGGTATAACAAATGCCCCCTAATGTGTGAGTTTAGAAGGGAAACTGATGATCGAAATACATTATAACCATGAGAGGCGAGGATGCATTGAAGTAGAATCAAATGAAGTTTCTTGAAAAACTGATCCAAGAATAGATACCGTCAACAAAGATCAATAAAGAGTATTCTCTTCCCAAGTCGGGCATACCCATGCTTAGGAGTGATGTAAGCATGGATGCCAAATCAAGTACACTGCAGATCCATGGCATATATATGAAAATATGACTAATGTCCTTGGCCACGAACAATACACAGTGGATCCATGTGGTATAATTGAAGTAGAAAGCATGGCCACGAACAATACACAATGGATCCATGTGGTATAATTGAAGTAGCAAGCATGGCCACGAACAATACACAGTGGATCCATGTGGTATAATTGAAGTAGCAAGCATGGACACGAGGAATACACAGTGGATCCATGTGAACATAAATCATAACCATGAATAGATACATATTGGAGCTATGTCTCAAAATAAAAAAACAAAGGATATCTGGGACCAATAGTGTGAAAAAACTGATCCTATGCAAGTACCATGTCTTTGGGGTGGTACAATATATGTTGAGTAGGAGCACAAAATATGTGATGCTCGTACTTCACCCGAAGTCTTCAAAATGATTCGTTGTGGTACGAGTCTACATTATGTGAATATATGTGCCAGGGTCGAACACAGTGAGACACTGTTTGATTACCAGTCATTCGTGTATACCGTTAACAAACACAAAACAACCCACCAATAATGATAATGGGTGTCGAGGTACCATGGTACAATCTAACAAGTGTGAATAAATGAGCCAATGTAGAGCACCTTGTCGAATCTATCGAGCAAGGGACATTGATGTATTCCCATTGTCAATAGTAAGGGAACCTTCCATTGATGACTGCAAGCCCCAAGGTACCAGTTATGACTCTAGATCCATGTTCCAAAGCAAGATGTGTTGAATTCGATAGGAAGAGATCCACTGGAAGGAAGGAACAAATGAATCCTCCATCATCCAGCATGAGGAGTAGTAGAAGGCAAAGGATTTGGAAGGACTCAGACGAACAAATTATAAGGCTCACACCGAGATACGACTCTGACATGCACCAGATGGAATAACACATGGCATAGACTCTCTGAATAATAACCAATAATGAAGACTACTAACAAAGATGGGGAATCCACCAATGGGGTCAAATGGAAACCAAGGTACTGCACAAATCCCTATGTGTGATGATTGTTGTTGACGTCAAACACAAGGGAAACCGCTCAGTCAGCGACCAATGATGGTTTGTCATATTCTGAGTGCATGGTCACCTATCAATGATGGAAATAGGTCCAGGGTGCTACTTTAGGTCATACTCTTAGAGCAATGTGTCGGAGTCGATAAGAGAAGACCCGCTAGCCAGAAGTCAATGGGGACCTTTTGTACTAACACGAGTAAGAGACATAGATACTTGTGATAATGAGATAAACTTGATGGACTCGAGAAGACCAACTTGAAAGGTCAGAGGCTTACTGCAAAATGGTTGACTCAGGATGAAACTTCCCTTGAACAAAAGCACCACACATTATGTGACTTAGGAAGCATGAATATCAACTGGGATACATTTGTGATACAAGAGGCATCCACAAATGCTCCATATGGTTGGAAGAATAACCAATCGTGGGAGATTATACTCGACAATGAGAAAGAGTCTCTTAAATCCATACTAAACCCAAAATATTGAGACACTGACTCAAGATTGTACTTTTTTCAAGGGTGACAAGACTGCTTCCAATAAAAAGAGATAGACACTTTCCCCCTCTTTTTGTTTTTTTGATTTTTGTCTTTTTCATGTTTATTAAATTCTGAAAAAGAATAAAAAAATGCTATAGTAGAGTGGAGGAAATGAGTGTCATGGGAAATCAAACTAGTTCCAAATCATAAGGAACATACCTATGCTCAATGCAAGGAAGCATTTGTAGGATAAGGACACTCCAGGAATGATTCCTCCAAAGTTAAGGTGTCAAGTTGCAAAGGAATAAATTGCAAGGCTGACAACTGATAGGAATGCATAAGAAATTATATGCAATGCAATTACAACTCAACAAAGTTTGGAATCCCCTGAAGTTGATTTAGCCAGAAACATTTTCAAAGGAAGTCACAAGGCTTCAACACAAAGACATGGTTGGACTAAAGAGGAATTTTGAGCCTACGAAGAAACTACAACATGGGTGTAAAAAATACTAGTGACATACTAACTAGGACACCCATGGAGAGGTAAGATTTACCATCAATGAGCGACACCTTAAGTAGCTGGAAAGGTATGATGTCACTAAAAAATGGGTTTGACCCTACGACAAATATGTGTTTGGTACAGATAGATGCATTATGCAACCGAGATGGAGCCTACACTACATGTCAGTAAGGGATACAATACATGCTGAAAATTCAGAAAAAATGTTGTTGTGAGTAGCATATAATGGGGGGAGTCCCGTAGGTAATAGACAGTACAAGATTGAGTGGAATAAACATGGCTTCAATGCAAATTCATGGCGGGACTAAATAGGAATCCCAAGCCTAAGAAAAATTACAACATGAGTGCCAAAATACAAAAGGTATTCTAAACTAGGGTGCCCATGGAAGTTAGGCTCTAACATCAATGAAACAAAATTTTAAAGCAGTTGGAAAGGTTTTGTCGCTCGTTAATGGGATCAACCCTTGGTTAAGGTGGTAATGACAATTGTTAATGCAAATATTGGAGGCATGTGAGACCTACTCTAAATTCTAGTTACATGAAAACATCACCTTCCAAAGTCTTGACAAAGACTCAGTCAATCGATAAAAAGACCAAAAGTACCCAAAATATAGCTTTATAACCTGCAATGGCAACCAAAACACTACAACACAGCTTGACATTAGTTCAATTTATGGAAAAAAATAAGAAACTATGGAACGTGGGTTTCTAAAAATTATATAAATAATACATATCATTTTTTACCACTTGAACCAAAATTACCCAAATTTGGAGAAACCTTTGCAACTTCACTTGGAGATTATGGGAGCTTGGAGTGACCAAATCACGAATCGTTTGGACCAAGTAAGTGCTAATTCCAATGCTTTCATTTTCATCCATTCAACTATTAATTTTTATGAGAAATTGAGGGATACCCCTCTCTTTTTCTTCACGACTCTGCGTATCCGTGGTTTTCCTCAAAGTGGTCTATGGATATTCGCGATTGGTAGAAGCACCAATCATGGATAAGTGATAAATCTAATGCTTTCATTTTCATCCATTCAACTATCAATTTTTATGAGAAATTGAGGGCACCCCTCTCTTTTTCTTCATGACTCTGCGTATCCATGGTTTACCTCAAAGTGGTCCATGGATATCTGTGATTGGTAGAAACACCAGTCATGGATATCCACGACTAGTGTTTCTACCAATCATGGATATCCATGGACCACTTTGAGGAAAACCACGGATACACAGAGTCGTGAAGAAAAAGAGAGGGGTATCCCTCAATTTCTCATCAAAATTAATAGTTGAATGGATGATATAGGAACCTGGGGATGCCCAAAGTCTCTTTGAAAAAGACAAATGTTTAATTCCCTTTCTCTTGGATTATGAGCATGATGTTTGTTCATTGGAGGGAACGCAAGCATGAAGAAATTGATCGTGCGGTATTTTATGATGATGATGCCAAAGAAGTTCTTCGTAAATGCAACATGTATATTTATTCCAAATTTGTGGCACATGAGCTCAAAATAGATTGTTAAATTTCCTTATTGATTACTGGCATCTTAACGTAGAGGCATTTATGCTCGGTGGATAGTCATTAACTTGTGGATATACGTAAAAGCATTGTTTTTTAAGTGACTTTGATGAGGGAAATTGGGATTTGAGCTTGCAATTCAAGGACAAGGACTAAGCCATATCACAATGCAAATGGTGTGGAAAATTGTGTTATAACACCTAGTAATTATCATTGATCACCCTCAACATGATAGCTTATCAAATACATAACTTGTAATTAGCATTCAAGCTTATTACTCTTCATGTTAGGTGTTTTCTCATTAGTCTCTAAGACTCATTTATCACATGGTCTATTTCCTTTGTCTTTTAAGATCTAGAAACCAAGAAGTATATAATGGTTACACTTTGATAATTTAAACATTTAAATCTTTTCCAGCCTATCATTTGTCATTCCTTTCCAATTACAAGTGTTCTAGTTCATAACTTCCTATCTTGACACTTGAAATTTATATAGGTCATCACTATGACCCTTTCCCATTGTTAGACACATGAAATAGGATAAACGTGAATGCACATATTATTCATTAGTATGATACAAGTATAAGTACATTGAGGTGACCCTTGGATTTGTATTCCAAGAGGTCTCTTGGACTCCCTACAATGGTTATGTCTTGTGACGTTTCATATTCCTTCTTCGAGTAACCCTAAACGGATTATGTTTCCAACATTCCCCCCCTTAATTCGAAGGGGTGTATATGAGTCGAAGAAGAGAGCCGAAGTCTAGAAGTTGGCAACTGAATATAGAAGTGTGCAACTACCAATGGTCGAATGTGCTCTCTGGATTTGATGGTTTTGGGATGAACACAAAACAAATGGATAGCAGAAGCTGATGTCTTCTACTAAATGGTGATTGTGGTTTAAGGAAGACCACAAACTAATCTGGTGGTTTAAGGATGACCACAAACTCTGGAACTAGGCTCTATGCTTAATCATTCTCGGAACATTTCCTAAGTTAGCTAGAAGATGGAAGGTGATATCTTCTAGTAATTGGAAGTGCTCTCAAATGTTAGTTTAAATATGACCATAAATTGTTTTGTAGCAGAAGTTGAAAGTCTTCTATCACATGGAGGTTTAAGGAAAACCACAAATTGTTGTTTAGCAGAAGTTGTAGGCCTTCTACTAAGTGTTTGTTTAAGGAAAACCACAAATCAATCACTCGCTTGTTATTTATCGATTGATGGGATTTCGAAACTTGAATCCTAACTGTCAATCGTTGATGTTGTTCTCCCCCGTCAGGTACAAGCTAAGAAGATGCAAATATCTCCATCACAAGACGTGTCAATACTCAAGAGTGAATTCTGTTGATTTTTCAATAGACAAGGTTAAGTATGAATTTCATTCCATTTTATCCTTTTACTTAAACCATAACCAATTATGTTGCAACAACCAGGATCACAAGAAGAAACACCATGCACAAGAACAAAATTATCTTGGGAAAACGTTCTCAACAAGGGAAGAAAACCCAGTTAAATCCTTTGCTATATTCTTCAAGAGAAATACCTTCACCACCAAGAAAACCTAGCACACAAGAGGGTGCTTGCAAACCCTAGAAGACTAGTGCCCAAGAGAGGTGCACACTTTTCCTAAGAAGATGTACTTGCTGAAATTTCCAAACTTACACAAAAGATATGATTCCTCAATGGGTAATTTACCTTTACTTATATTAGACTTGACCCATCAACAAAAGTGTCTATTGGCACAACAAGGCCGACCTCTCTATCTCATAATATAATTAATATTAACCATATTAATTATATTTTACATTAATTATCAATTACATTAAGGTGGGGCCGACCTGTACCCTTTACATTACAATTAGGGTTACAAGAAGATCTGACTCTTGAAAAATATATCAAGGGATCTCATACACCCACTAGTGCTAAGACACTAGGGGCACATTCATAGGGATGTCCATATCTCTATCTCACTGCATTACACAGGAGAACGACTCTCACTAGTGCTCAACCACTAGGATCATGTTCACCTATGCTCATCCACAGGCACATCCACTCAACATATCTTATTTCCCACTACATTACACATGAGAGTCATCTGGAGTTCATCATCTCAAATCTCTACTCAGAGGAGGCTAATACATCATATTCATTTTTGTCTCATGACGATGCACCCAACTCTATGGTAATTCACACGTTCACCTTGTGCTCAACCACATGAACGTCCAACTCTGCAGATCTCCTTTCTCACTGCGTTACACAGGAGAATCATATGGAGTTCTTTTCAACTCTCTGTAAGGAGGAGGCCATCTCTACATTCCAGATTTGTCTCAGATAGGAACCACACACCCATCTCAGGGGCTCTCTCTCAGGTCAACTCAATTAGTCGGTGTCCTGGAGAATGGTTCATGTAGCTGTTATCGGACAAATCGGTAGGTGCGGACACTAACTGATCTTCCTAAATCCACTTAGATCTATAACTAAACACACCAGAACATGACACTTTCCTTAAGTTTTAAATATTGAATTTACTAACAAAAGAGGGATGGGTGACATACCGTTTAAACGCCTCTTCCTCTCACCATTGCCATCCTAGCTCTGTTCCAACACTCATACAATGATAATCCTGCAAAATAACGCAACCAACCAAAGTGATAGTAATAACATAAACTCAATATAAACCTATGTATGTGATCAAAGAATCATACAATAAAACACAAGAAGCCTTATAGGAAATAATCATATTACTGTATCATATTAAATGTGAAAGAGAGATTACAACCATGGCCTTGATGTCATAAGGTCCCTTCCAACTGTCCTTCGTTCCCCACACACTTCCACTCCAA
>JZKD02S1954279.1:420150-433281 GCA_000966675.3 Picea glauca | reverse complement strand
CAAAAGTAATCTTTTCTTTATTCAAAAAGTTATGGACAAAAAAATACCCTTCTAGTAGATTCAACCACTTGCTTACAACATCTGCATCTATATGACCTTCGAATATAGGAATATCAAAGTTTATTTGTACCTTGAAGGGGGGGGGCCTCCGCTCGAAGAAGATGTGTCGCCTTTTGGTAGCTGCCGAAGGATTTGTGTGAAACTATCCATCATCTCGTTCCTCTATTGCATGAGGGCTTCCTCAATAAAAAGTTTGAAAGGATCTTATGTCCAGTCGTATTTATTTTCTCCTGCCATAAGAGGTCACTTGGGCGTGCGATAGCTTTTGTCCTCAAGAGAAACAAGCTCGAGACCCAACTCTTTGTACTCCGACCTCATTGGGGCATGCATTAAGATGACAAGGAGCAGACCGCTCTAATACCACTGATCTGGATTTTATGAGCAGAACAAAATGAATACAGATTCTTAATAGGTACTTAACACAAAATAACAGAGATACAGTAAAAATGGTTTTCTATTCAATAAGGAAAAAGATGAAAACTGTAAAATGCAGCGGAAACAAGCTTGTTGGAATGGTGGAGGTTTATCCCTGAGAAGAGATGTGACGACTGCGCTCATTCACAAGAAGATCATTACAATAAGGCTCTGAAATCCTTTTAACAATAAACAAGAATTCCAAAAACCCTAGACATCCAAAAACCTAACCCTAGGATATGAAGCGTCAAAAGTCATGTGGGTCCCGTTTGGGAAAGTTAGTACATTAACTTCCCGGGGTCATAACTTTTTCATACGATCTTTGTTTTAGACGTATGATAGCCCATTGGAAAGGTATCGTTGAGGAGATTCATTTTTGGACCTCAATGATGTCATAGGCTATCACCAAGAATCTCTATTTCGAAAAACCTTCATTTAGGCCCTCAAAATGGCCCCAGAAGTTAAAACTACTAAAAACAATAAATTGCCAAAATTGCTAGAAAATTGTTTTGAGCCAGTTGGAAAAGGTGGGTGGCCACCGATATCCACCTGGATCAATTTTATATAATCAATACAAAGATGCAAAGTTCCATATTTCTTTATAAGAAAAAGTATTGGTGCTCCCCATGGAGACAAATGTGGTTGGATATATTCCTTATCTATCTATTCTTGCAATTGACATTTTAATTCATTTAAATTTAGTATATTCATCCTATAAGGATATTTTGAATCAGGTACTGCTCCAGGTATTAGGTCTATGGAGAAATATATCTCTCTTAGGAGGTAGTCCGAGAATATCTTGGAATACATCCTGAAATTCCTGTAATACGGGAAAGTTATCTATCTCATTTTTACTTTCCTCTTTTTCATTATAGTTTATGTGTACAACAAGTATATTACACCATTTTCGAATGCATATTTTAACTTGTAAGATTGTTATTTCTCTAATACTAACAGATATTGATACTGCCTTAACGTTTATAATGTTACCCCTCACATCTACATAGGTAAATGATTTATTGTAACAATCTAAGACCACTTTAAATGTTTCCAACGAATCCATACCGATTAGCACATCATAAGACCGTAAAGGTAATATTTTTAAGACTATTTGTGTTCTTAATTCATTCATACCAAGTTCACAGTTTTTATCATCATTTGTAATTCTCCTTTTTGTTCTTGTAGCTAATTGTACTAATGATGATTTTTCAAACTTTTCTTTATGTAGCTTACAGATTTCTAAAACTCTTGGTGAAATATAACTTAAACTAGCACCTGGACATATTAAAACAATAACTCGTTGGTTATGTATCATACCTTCAATTTATGCCATTGAAGTTTGATCATTTTCCTGTCGATTTTCCAAGGTTGTGTTGATTTTTGGTGTAGACCTTGCCAGCTCACCAACTGTAGTTGCTTCCTATATTGTTTGCACATTGTTATTTCCCTTCTTCCTGAGAGGACAATATTTATAATAACGAAGACCACTGCATTCCCAACATTTTACTGTCTCTTTTTGGGCAGTTTCTTTATTGAAGAAGGTTGGTGGTTTGGTGCCCCTATTTTCAAGTTGATTGAAAGGTTTACTTGTTCTGAACTTATTACCTCCCCGAAATCTCTTATCAACATTTTTATTAGAGTAATCTCCTCCCTTTTTCTTAGGGTCAAACCTTTCAACCTTTTCCCCACTCCAATTCTTAGAATTCTCATTTCTATTTTTATACTACTCAAAATAGAGTTTGGCTTTCCTCATGGTTTCTTCCAAAGTTTTTGGGTTATCAAACTCAATTTGATCTTTATAAGAACTAGGTAAGCAACTCAAGAATTTTTGAATCTTTGGTTTTTCATCCACAATATAAGGTACATAACGCAACAAACTCAAAAACTTACTACATAAATCTTTCATTGTAAGATTTCCAAGTTTCAGTTCATAGAACTCCTTGGCTTTACCCTCATAATATTGTTCAAACATGTATTGTTTCTTGAAATATCTCTTAAAGGTTTTCCAAGTGATTTTTCTTTCCTTAATATTTTTCACTCTTTTTATATCCTACCACCATATGTCTTCTTTTTCTGTCATATTGTAAATAGCTATCTGGGTTTAAGCTCACTTGAATAATTGTAGATTTGAAAATATTTTTCCATAC
The DNA here is from genome assembly GCA_000966675.3 of Picea glauca. Lineage (NCBI taxonomy): Eukaryota > Viridiplantae > Streptophyta > Pinopsida > Pinales > Pinaceae > Picea > Picea glauca. The sequence continues at coordinate 430,660 of JZKD02S1954279.1, read as the reverse complement.
CCAAGAGTCACGCCTCTACTTCTTCACTAGTCTCCACTTTCCCATTGAAGGTTGGTGGTTTAATCTTCCTAAATTCTCTCATGACTTCATCATGTTGTTTAGATTTATTTTTGGTTCTCTGTTTAGGACTATCACTACTTTCGGTAGAGATTTTCGTGTTTTTCGTATCCTTGTATACTGTCTCTGTTTCAGATTCAGGATACTCCAATTTTCTTTCTTTCTTCTTTGGTTGGGCTATGTTAGAATTGCTAGAATTTTGTCCCTTATTTTTATCAGCATTTTTATTGCATAATTTCTCTAGCATAATTGCGTTTAGTTCCTCTCGAGTCTTTATAATCCTTTCGTTATCTACTCTCATTGTTTTTAGTTCTTCTCTCAGATCTGTTACTGTCTTTATAATTTATGAATGCATGTCATTATTCAGATCCACCTAGAGATGTCCATCACCTACATTCCCTTGTTCAAGATTCTCTTGATGATGTTCTTCTTCCCGAGCCTTAGGTACTTCTGTCATTTTCCCGCAAAATTAATTTATTTTTCTTCCTAGAGGTAAGAAAAAAATCAAGACAATTTTACATGTTAGATTTTTTGTTGTTGTGATAAAACCCATAAAAAGGCCAAGTGTTGCAACCTACAACTCTGATACCATTATGTCACGGACTTTAAATTCCGAAAAATTAAAAATATATATATTATATCATTTATTCAACCATAATAATCTATTTTATTTACCTTCCTCCATAACTTCTCGCCACCTAAGATATATTTATTCTATACTAATGTGAGTTGAACAACTCCATACTTAACAATATTTTTCGAGGTTACCCTAAGTCCTATTCCATAATACTTACTAAATTGATAACATATATACATATTTTCTAAGTTTCCATATTCTAAGGTTATTCCTATTTCAAATTGAGGACAAATTTGATGCTATACCTATATATCTATATATATGTATAGGTCTTGCGATGATTATTTAATTATCAAACCCTCTTATGGTTAACATTGATATTCGAGACAAGTTCCTTGTTATCATAGTGTTTGAAGTTTGTATTATATGATCCTTGCCAATCATCCTCATATAAATTATCACCCCAAGGTATTTCATTGTCGCGTCACACATTACTTTTCACATGTATTAATTTTGGGTTTATTTGGACGTTGGAACTTAATACACAATGTATATATTAAAATGGGATTTGATATACGTTAACACCAACTCTTTCGTATCATGCAGTGGATAACATTTGGCATAAAATGAGTTGTCATAACTTTTTATGAGGTTATTAAACCTGTATTAGTACCATTCTTAATTGAATTCTCACCAACTTCTCGTCGTTAGCCAGCATGTCATGCAATTTTGCATACACCACCTATAGTTACCATCTCGAGACGAGATTTTCTCGACGGTTGTCCTAAGGATGTACACGCGTAGGGTCCTCATTGTTCCAAGTGTTAGGGTTTTGGGTCGGAGCCTTAACCCTTATGACCTTTCCCAGGTTTGGCTCATTTCACACTTCATGGTTTTTGTTTCTCTGCTCTGTGTTTTACTCTGAGATGTTTGCGTAGTGTTGGGTGTTTTCACTATGTGAGTACTCAACGTTCATAGCGTTGTCAGGGTGTTTTTTGTTTCATAGTCACGGAACTGGTAAGAGTTTTAACGACCTCTTCACTTGCTTTGTTTTCTTTGTAAGTTGTGTTTAACCGAGCCATTAACTCGCGATGGTGGTAATTTTTAGGTCGTCGACTCTATCTGAATGTCTATGCGACATTTTCTATGGTGGAATTCTTAATTCTTTGTGTAAGTCTGCTATATAAAGATTATAGTTATACTTTGGATGCGATAATATTTTGCTTTCAGTTTGTCCCTGGTTCAAAGGGTCTTACCCCTGGACTCATTATTCTATGGAATTTGATGGTTCGAAGAACCTGTTCAATTCATCTATGAGATACGAACCCAGTTAGGACTCATGTTTAAACAAAACACCGATTTCGCATGGAGTCGACTTAATCTCTAGTTTTACTCTGTAATAATAATTATGTGTAATTCTTGATACTTTTACTCTTGGGTAATTGACTAATGATGGGCCCTCTGTATTGTATGTGAGGGTAACCATAAGCCATTTGACTCTTTGAACATTCAGGTGGATTTCAAGCAACGAACAAAGATACCGGATACTCGGTATACCCACGGTAAGTTGATCTTTTAATTGTGTAAATACTTTTGTTGTTTTAAATACTTTGTACCGCATCCTAACTTGTTTACTTGTTTGATGTACATGTATCATGGAGGTTGGTATCGTGAAGATGCAAGAATACCTTTGAAGAACATGTTCAATTCGTCAATGAGATTCGAACCCATTTAGGACTCATGTTTAAATAGAATACTAGTTTCGCATGGAGTCAACTTAATCTTTAATTTTACTCTGTAATAATAATTTTGTATAATTATTGATAATTTTATTCTCAAGTAATTGACTAATGATGGGCCCTTTGTATTGTATGTGAGGGTACCCATCAACCATTCGACTCCTTGTACATTCGGGTGGAGTTCAAGCGACGGATAGAGATACCAAATACTCGGTATACCCATGGTAAGTTGATCTTTTAATTGTACAGCATCCTAACTTGTTTACTTGTTTGATGTACATGTATCATAGAGGTTGGTACCATGGAGATGCATGAATACCTTCGAAGAAACTTTTCAATTCGTCTATGATATTCGAACCCAGTTAGGACTCATGTTTAAACTGAATACTGGTTTCGCATGGAGTCGACTTAATCTCTAGTTTTACTTTGTAATAATAATTCTGTGTAATTCTTGATACTTTTATTCTCGGGTAATTGAGTAATGATGGGCCCTTTGTATTGTATGTGAGGGTACCCATCAGCCACTCGAATCCTTGTACATTTGGGTGGATTTCAAGCGACGGACAAAGATACCAGATACTCGGTGTACCCACGGTAAGTTGACATTTTAATTGTGTAAATACTTCTGTTGTTTTAAATAACTATGTACCGCATCCTAACTTGTTTACTTCTTTGATGTAAATGTATCATGGAGGTTGGTACCATGGAGATGCAGGAATACCTTTGAAGAACATGTTCAATTCATCTATGAGATTCCAACCAAGTTAGGATTCATGTTTAAACAGAATATTGGTTTCGCATGGAGTCTACTTAATCTCTAATTTTACTTTGTAATAATAATTATGTTTAATTCTTGATACTTTTATTCTTGGGTAATTGACTAATGATGGGCCTTGTGTATTGTATGTGAGGGTACCCATCGGCCATTCGAATCCTTGTATATTCGGGTGGATTTCAAGCGATGGACAGAGATACCGGATACTTGGTATACCCACGGTAAGTTGATCTTTTAATTGTGTAAATACTTATGTTGTTTTTGGAGTCGACTTAATCTCTAGTTTTACTATGTAATAATAATAATTCTGTGTAATTCTTGATACTTTTATTCTCTGGTAATTGACTAATGATGGGCCCTTTGTATTGTATGCGAGGGTACCCACCAACCATTCGACTCCTTGTACATTCAGGTGGAGTTCAAGATATGAAAAAAGATACCGAATACTCGGTATACCCACGGTAAGTTTTTTTTTTTAAGTAAAAAAGGATGGAATCTGTTATATTATCATTACCAAGTTACAGAGACTGTTTACGATGCCAGTTGTCCCGCCTAAACAAGAAACTGAGACAGTTGGGCATCCTATGCCATTTGTTCCCCAACAAACAAAACTAACAGAGTACAGTCCTGCCTGAAGGAAACTAGGACGTCTAGCCATTAAGTTTAAACTATATGCCAATAATCTAGTTAAAAAATAGCAAAGATCTAACTGGGCGAAAGCCTGGTTCGAAAACAGAAAAAAATTGCTAACCAAGAACAACATTGAACCTCTTAGTCAGTCGACTTGTCCTCGTCTGCATGCCTTCGCCATCCTGCTGAAAATGCGTAAGCTTGCGCACACGTAGGGCATTGTCGCTTAGGGAGAGTCCTGGAATGAGCAGCGAACAACATGTCTAGTCAATGGTCGATTCGGGCGATGCGAAATATTTGGTCGTCCAACAGGCTCCGCATATCAAATATTAGAGCTAGGTACCCCGAATTGGTGAAGGGGTGTTGGTCCGACCAGTTGTCGTCGACAGAGGCTGAGGGAATTGGCCCCGTTGCTCCTTCACTTGCATGTGTTGTGCAGTCATGATGTGTCGGTCGGTTGGAAAGCTGGGTCGCCTCCTCCATAGGTGCACCGAGGAGTGAGTCTCTGCTTCCTTTTGCACAGGACGGGGTCTCTTCTTCAACATAGCAGGTGGAAAATTCCTTCGTTGGGCGATTTGCACTAGAGCCAAGAAGTTTTCCCAAAGGCGGAAGCTTGTCATCAATGCCAAAATCAGTGGGTGGGTTCCAATTGTCCGGGACTGTGAACAAAGGGGGCTTGGGATAGCTTTGCATGGCGTCGTCCAGGGTAATCTCTTCCACGTACGCCATTGGAGGCGTTTGTGGTTTCCTACGTCTTCGCGAGGACGCCATGGCTATCGCCTGCTCAAATTTCTTCTGCCTCTGGCGGCGAGATTCGACTGTGTACCAAGATACACCCCTGTGAAGCTTACCTTGTGCTCTAGGCATAATGGAGACCCTGGAGATGATCAAGGTTCCTTGCGAGTGGAAGGCTCTGCTCCAAAGCTCCAGTGGGTCTGCAAAATGCGGCTTCACTAAAATTAACTCTGCATTCGACGCTACAATGGGCGAATGTCGCTCAATGTTGTCAAGGCGGGTGATAAGGAGAAAGACAACAACGACTGCCATGGCCATTAAGGCTTGCTTCCGAGTGTGTTGGTGCACTGTACTGATCACTTGCACGAAGGGGCTCATCTCCTGGATTTCACTGCACGAATTCATGCTTGTTTAATTGTTGAGGGGATGGTCGATGTATTAATGGTGCATCCCGACGTTGTCCTGTGTGGCTCTACTCTGCAACGTGGCACCCCATCTGGGGGTATACCCACGGTAAGTTGATCTTTTGATTGTGTAAATACTTTTTTTGTTTTAAATAACTTTGTACCACATCCTAACGTGTTTGATGTACATGTATCATGGAGGTTGGTATTGTGGAGATGCATGAATACCTTTGCTCAGAAAGGTATTCAAGTTCCAATCCTTAACCACCTTTGAGTTTGGCACCACATTTTAGGATTATTCTAAATAAAATTCTATAATCGCTCATGGAAGTCCATACCTTAGATTTGTTGTTTACGCATTTCATAACTTTGTAATACCTTGGTTATTGTTTTCTTTCATTTATATACAATCATTATTTATGTTCTTGTTTCTCTTTACTGATATTTCCCTTATGGAATATACACGGTCGTTGTAATGATTTCCTTCCACATATATGCAAGTGTACTCTGCAACGATTCCTTTCAATTTCATGCATGATGCATTATGTTTAAACTTTATAACAAATTCCTTTCGAACATATGTATAGCGCATTTTACTAAACTTCGTTACTATTTCCTTTCAGATATATGCATGGTATAATATGTTAACTCTGTGACCATTTTCCTTTCAGATATATGCATAGTGTAATTTGCAAATGTTAACTCTCTAACAATTCTCCTTTTCGGATACATGCATAATGCAAAATGTTATCTTTGTAACTATTTCCCTTTTCGGATACATGCATAGTGTAATTGTTGAAACTTTGTTTCTCTTCCTTGCAAGTCTCTTATATGAATAAAACTCTGATTTATTAACTGATTTATACATGTGACTTTTATTACTTTATTACTGGTATTATGACTTTGTTCAAAGATCTACGATCCGAATAGTTATTGTTTTCTTTCATAGTTTTCCTACCTAAACTCATGATATGCATCGATCCTCTTTGATAATGCACTTAACTTCTAACATTGTTACGGTTTATTTATGCCAAGATTTTAGATACAATGATGCACAATAAAACATAGTAAGATTTAAATCGACATATTCATAACAAGAATAAAACTTGGAACTTTGGGAAAACCACACATTGAATTCCATGTTCCTCCCAATCTTAGACTAGAGCCTTTGTCACCTCTGTCACCCCCGAGCTGAGTTCAAAATCCAAGGGGCTGCCTATGTGGCCACTTGTAGAATTCTGAGCTCTAGTGTTGTGAGTAATCTTTGTGAAAATTTTATTGTGTCCAGTTTGTTTTCACATAGCTTTCTCAAGCTATCAAATTCGCTCCTCTTGGAATGGCATTCCATTCCCTTATCATGACTTGTTTTATTTTTCCTAGGACTTGTGAAACTTTTCTTGAGCCTCCTTCTCACTGACCACCTATCAGATCCAACTTTACACATGTTCACAAATTCTCCTATAAATCTGGAATGTGTATTTTTGAAGTTAAGTTAACTCTACATCTTGTCTCAGTCTGCTGCCACTTGGCCAAGCCCTTTGGATTCCTAACTCCCTCTTTTAACAGATGCTTCAACATGTGCCCCTTTTTCCACATGTGTTTATTTCATAAAAATGATGTCTTACAATTCAATTTTGGTCACTCAACCAATTTATCTTTTTGGAACGATAATTAAAATTCTAACTTAAATAACAATAATAGAAATAATAATTAAAAATCCAAGTTGTGTGATATCACAACAAGATTTGTGGCTAGAGGGTTCTCCCAGCAGGAGGGAGAAGACTATGATAAAACGTTTGCTCCAGTTTCCAGATACACCTCTATTAGAGCCATCATATCTCTTGTAGCATCAGATGGATGTAAAGACTGTTTTTCTCAATGGAGTAATTGAAGAAGAAGTATACATAAAGCAACCTCAAAGTTTATGGGGTACACCCGAGAGAATCTCATGTATGCATATTAAAGAAGGCCTTGTATGGACTCAAGCAAAGCTCCAAGAGCTTGGTATGCATGAATTGAAAGTTACTTTATGAGACTTGGATTTTCCAAGAGCTATGTTGATCCAAACCTTTATTACAAGGTTGTGAATGATGCACTTGTGATCCTGCTACTATATGTTGATGATTTGTTTTTGACAGGTGCAGAGCCTCTGTTAGAATATGATGGATGTGCTTGTTTAACCATAGATGATATCACTATTGTCACCCAACCATAGGTCGAAGCCACCCCCGAGCACCTTAACCTTGACAAAGAATCATTCCAAAAGTAAACCCTAGGCTAGATAGCCAAACAAGGGGTGGCACATCTTTCTCCAAGAATAGCGCACCAAGAAAGAGTAAGAAGAGTTGATCAGAGAGTCCAAACCATAACCAAGAGAGAGTCCAAGCCAAAACCGAAATCTGCTAGCTACAACAGTTGCAACAACAACTCTCCTCCAAACTTGCGCACAAACTGGCCAACTGCAGTGCGCACAAGTGTTGCTTTTGCAGTTCTGAGAATGGCTGCTAGAATGAAGACTGGCCTCTTGTATTTATACTAATTCTGGTAGACTGCCTGAGCCAAATTCTCATTCTAGGTGCCAATTTACTTAGTATATAATATTTCCTTTAGCCAACTTCTTCTCTTGGAGGCTAATAACCTAATAAAAATTATCCTCTTGAGCCAACTTGTCTTCTAGGGTTATTAGCCAACTAATTAGGGTTTATTCTTGCTTCATGGAATATTATGTTCTCATCAGGTTTACACGTGGAGGTAAATACCTCCCGCAGCTACCATAATATCAACACTCCCTCCTAGCTAGAGAGGTATTGAATGTAATGGTCTTGAGCACAAACATTCCATTCACTCGGTAGCATCAACATAGTCGTATAAACTATCTCTTGATTAGATCATGAGCACCATCATCACTATCATTTTCATCGGCTACATCATCTCTCGAAACCATACTCCATCTGAGTAATCAGACATGATGTTGGATAAGTCACTCACTCCATAGAGTGACACAAGAGCCATTCTTCTAATCCGGACATATGTCCTAGAAGAATAAATGTCCTGGACCATTTTCTGTCTGGGAAATATCTGTCCATTGATCATCCATCCAGTTGATAATAATTTCCAACACTACTGATAGTATTCAAGGCAATCAGAACAATGTCATTCAATAGAACACAACCATGTCTATCCATAGTAGTACACAACTACAATCCATTGGTATACTTCCACACCAATTAGCACACAAATACTTGATTAGTGACATATAGTCACAATCATGGGAACATAACCACCACGGTAGTATACATCTACTATCTGGAGACATACAGTCTCCATAACAATCATATCATCAACTTATACAGAAAACATTGTTATGATATAAACCGAATCATCTGGGCCATTCTTCTACTCACATCTGTGAGATATGGAAGAGCATCTGCCCTCAGAAGTTAAAACATCAATGATGAGCTATCTGGACTATTCTTCTCAAGCAAGGAAGAATAATTTTCCCGATTTATGAGCCTGGACCATTCACCTATGTGGGCCATTCCTCTGGCACTAAACAAAGTGCAACCTAGAGAGAATGACTATGCCCTAGGGAATGCGTCTCCCTGATTGTTGAGCCTGGACCATTCACCTATACAAAGTGCAACATGGAGAGAATGAATCTGCCCTAGGGAATGACTGTCCGGACCATTTCCTAAGGAAATGGTTGTCCTGCACCAACCTCCAAAATGAACCATTTTTTGAAACTGCTCACAACTGTGAGCTTCGAAAGAATGAATGTCTGGCGAGGCGGACCAGTCTTCTTGACCACCACTAAGAGTGACTGTCAAGAAGAGAGGCTGTCCTAGACCATTCCCCATGTTGACCACAAGGGGAATCGATGTCTATGGTATATCTGCAATCCATAGAACCATTTTCATTACGAAAATGATCGTTCGATCTGGACCATTTTCCGAACTGGAAAATACATGTCCGTCAGAAATCTCAAACCACTTTCCGAACTGGAAAGGAACTGCTCATCCTAGACCATTTTTCGAACTAAGAAATGAATGTCCATAAATCAATAACACATCAGTTCTCCCTCCCAACCTGGGAGTCATCTCTTCATTTTTCAATAAGGAAGTCATCTCCACGAGCTCCAGCTTGAGTATGCAAACTCTTTCATCTTGGATAGAAGCCTTACCAAAATGTCTGCTTATCTGCTCATCTGTGGAGATATATATTAGAGAACCACTTTCTCCTTTCTGGACTTCATCAAAGAGAATGTAATGCTTGATATCAAATGTACTTCGATCTTTCTGGGACACTGGTTTTCTCTGAAGGCTTCATATGACTTTGATCAATAATGTATATCATTGTTGGATTCATATTTGTTTCCTGCTAGCTCATAACATTGTGGCAAGGGTCAAACTGGAACATATCTAAGTGGTACTTCTTATGCCATCATGAGAGTTTTTCATGGATTAGAAATCCATCATCCTGAGCTTCTGAGTAACCATTCTGATACAATATCTCTGTTATAAAAGGTTTTTCACCACGCTTCTGTTCTGCATTGGAGGTTCTTTACCAAGTTGTCTTCTTTCATCTGCATACAGGGGTTTCTTTCTGGTGTACCTCAAAACCTTGAGGTTTATCTACATACTCTTTTTGTTCAATTATTCTGTAGAACAGTCTTTTCATTTATCCGATGTAGACTCCAAACCATGAATATTGTTGACGATATAATCTCTCATGTAGAGGTATGTATGGTTTACTAGAATAAGCAATCATCATAGTCTTCTCCCTCCATCTGGGAGAACCTCTAGTTCTGGATCTCGCAATGCTTAAATTCATAAGTCTTCCATACACTGTTCATCATCATAACTTTTATCTCCTCTGCTTGATTTCTTTTAGTGATTTCATATCATGTTGGTAGTCTTGTGATTATTGATATAATCACTGGTTGTTGCAGCTTTTCTTTTTTTCTTGGAATCTTCATGTTCTTCCTCATGTTTCTCTTTAGCTCTTGAGTTCATGGATTTTTCTATAGATTCCATGCCTTGAAGATTTCAACTTATTTATTTCATCATAGGATCATGGATGTGGATGGACAACCAGGGATACTTTAAGGCTTCTTTTCAAAGAAGACTTCTTCTAAAGTCAAACTAAACACGTGTTGCTTTTCATGGTTGCTACCATGGATAGATACTTCATCATCTTTAATGGATCATTAGGATTAGCTTCCTCCTATTCCTTGCTTCATGCATGAATGCATGCTCCTCTTTTGGAAATATATAATCGACTCCCTCCATTTAACAGAGTCCATGCTTCTGTATGCATCCTTATTACCTTATGCAAAGTGTCACAAGTCCTTTTCCAATTTCCTCTTGATTGCTGACTTCTTTTTGTCTTTACTTCTTCTAGGTTTCTTCAAGATTGATTCTGATTTCGGCTTGTCTTACAATTGTTACTTATGTAATAACTTCCACATGAATTGTTACCAGGGGTTGTTGATGTACTTCATCCTTTCATGTGTATTGCCTGATTTGTAGTCATTGTGATAACAATCCTTATCTTGTTGTTCTTCCATAGGTATAGTTTCTCTTTGAACATATTA
>JZKD02S1954279.1:394309-414649 GCA_000966675.3 Picea glauca | reverse complement strand
AAAGTTTGCATAGTTGAGAGACAAGTTGGGACTTATGGAGATACCCTCCCTTGGTTGAGAAGGAGGAGATGACTTCCTCGATTAGGAGGGAGTGTTGATATACAATGGATTGGAATTTTCTGTGGAAAACGGTCCAGAACTGACATTCTCTTGTGGCACAAATGGTGAGTTGATCAGGATGAATGCTCTGCCCCCTATGAGATGAATGGTGACCGGATTAGTGAGGTTGGTACAAGACTGACATGTTGGACTGATATTCTCCCTGTGGAGAATGGTCCAGGTTGGACATAGTCCTGATATATGGCATCATGGATAGTCAGTGTGCTGGTGGACAAACATTCTCCAAGTGGAGAATGGTCCAGGAAAAAAAAATTGTTGATGTACCATGGACAATTATTCTCCTGGGGAATTGCCCGGACATGTAGAATGGTCCAAGACGATTATTCTCCTGGGAATTTTCCTAGATAGGTAGAATGGTTCGTCTCCCTGAGTTCATAGTAGTGACCAGAGTGGGGAGATTGGTACAGGACAAACATTTTCCCTGAGTTCATAGTAGTGGCCAAAGGGGGGGAAATGGTCCAGGACAGTCACTCTTCCTGAGTTCATAGTAGTGCCCAGAGTGGGAAGAATAGTCCTTATAGCCCATGGTGTGGCTTTCAACATCTGTTTGGATAGTCATTATTCATGTGTCACATAAAGTGACTGGGATAAGAAGAATGGTCCCTATATCACTCTATTGAGTGAGTGACTTACGCAAGACACTATGTTAAGTGCGCTAAGTCCAACACATGAATTATTCAACATCATGCCTGATTACTCAGATGGAGTATGGCCTCGAGAGATGATGCAAAAGATGATATATTTTGATGCCAGTATGCTACCAGATGATAATGATATTGATGATGATGCTCGTGACTTGATCTGTGTGATCATGAGATAGCATGTGTGGCTATGATGATGCTACCTGTAGAATGGTCTGCAAGATTATGTGAGCCTTGCCCATACCATCTGAAATGGATGGATGTGTTTGAGACCATTATAGTTAATACCTCCCTAGCTAGGAGGGAGGGTTGATATTATAGTAGCTGCGGGAGGTATTAACCTCCATATTTATCCTTTGACTAGAATAGAATATTCCAGAAGCAACAAAAACCCTAAACGGATGTGTGAGAACCCTAGAAGACTAGTCAGCTCAATAAAATAAATAATATTAAAGTCTTACCCTCCAAAAAGAGAAGTCGGCCTAGACAGGTGACAAGAAGGACTATAAATAGGAGGTGTGTTATCGCGCAATTTGTACTTGTCCCAAAGGGAAAGGCTAAAGGAGGGCAAATTGGCGTAACATGAGGTTGTCCTATCACTGTCACCTTAATAAGACACCTCTTTCTATTTAGGGATGATAACCTAGGGGAGACATCCCCGGTGACCTAGGGGTTTGAGAAGGAAAAATTTGAAGTACCAATAAAAGATATCCCTTCTCACAAGTCACATTGATCATAAAGTCCCAAAGTTTTAACAAATGAAGCAATGATATGCTTAAGAGTACCTTCCCATAACAAAGAAACAAGAAAACACTATTTTTTGCAAGTACAGTTGATGTTAGTGCTTCATAAAACCTTGGACTTGTCAATGAAATCAACACGTTGATAAAAGATGAAGAAAACATAAATCTATAAAAACAATGTATATATGATAATGGCTTCACAATCAATGCCTTAAATTAGCTTCAAAATGACCAAAACTGATAATCTCAGAATAACACTATGCTAGCATTTGTCGGAAGCTAAAGGGGCAATGTAAAAATCAACTTTATTAATTGCTTTTAGGAGCTTTCATTGTTGTAATATATGGTTGTAGATTACTTTTGTAACAACAAGAAGAAGGTTAGTAGATTAGTCTAATCTAGGGTTAGGAAGTGTTAGCAAATAGTTTGAGGTATAAGATTTGAAGGTTGTTCTCATCAATCAATCAAATGTAAGGTCTAGATCAATGTCTTTAGGGCTAATGGAGTCACTTTTAGCAGCAACAATCTTGAAGGAATCAAATGATAATGTGTGAGCTAAGGATAAGAGGGATGATGGTGGAGGTGTTGGTAACCCAAGGCCTCAACCAAAAAACCCTAGAAGGAAAACAACTACTAGGAAGTAGGTAACCCTGGGCCCTAGCGGTTTTCCTTTTTCTTTATCTCAAGCTTGAAGTAAATAAAGGCTTGATGAAACAAATGATGCTAGAGTGATACAATGGTAGGGCTATAGCACAATGTTTCAATTGATAGGATTTCTAGCAAAATCTAGTAGGTGAAAAGTTATTAAGACAAGGACAATAACATGTGCTTGATCTTTTAGGGTTTTAAGCTAGCGATTTCATAATCTTAGTAAAATGCAAAGTAAATGTATTATAACCATTCAAAGTAAAGAAGAATTGCATAAATTAACTTACATTCACCAAGAATAATCTAGCCAATAGCCTGGTTGAAGACTTTCCACCAAGAAAATGCCAAAACATACCAAAATTAGTCTCCTCCAAGAGTTGTGCACCACTTAACTTCAGCCAATAAACCTTAAGGAGCTGAATTTCAAACCTCACTTGTGTGAGTGAAAGAATGATGATAAAATACAAGGGGGAAATCCCTTATTTATATAATGAAAATGGCCTTTAATTACAAAATTAGGTCAAAAAGGCCGACATAGCCAGTTTACATGAGAAAATCCAATTTTACATAAATTTGTCAAATAAAACCCTAATCTAAGCTTTTTAGGGTGACGTCATGCCCCTCCTAGAGTGACGTTATCCTTCTTATTGAAACGTTATCCCTCCAAGTGGAACGTTGGGGCTCAAAACCCCTATGGGACTGCCACACGTGACAACCAATGTCGTCCTCAAGATGGGTGCCTCAACTGGGTGACGTCAAGGCTTTGAATGATGACGTCAAGGGCCAACATCATGGTGGGAGGGAAAACCCCCCTAGGTCCAGGCCTGCCAGACTGTCTCTGGTGGAAAATCCTCCTCACTCTCCGGTGCAAGCCTTTGGTATATGACTGCCCCTGGTTGGGGTCTCAACATCCATCTGGTGGGTTTTTAGCCCTATGGAGGTCCAAGCTAATCATCTCCCTATGTGTACTTGTTCGTCAGACATGGTCCTACATCAAAAACAAGTACTCCCTCCATGGGCTCATAAGTCATAGGGATCATAGCAATGTCCATCACATCTAATAATCAATTTATCTAAACATGTGCATAAAACCCCCCCTTCCTAGACAAGTGCTCAAAGACGTTATGTTATTCTACAAGTCAGGTTTGGAGAGGGTTTCAGGACGTCCTGTTGGGATAATTCTCCTTAGATGTGGGATGTTTCCAGGTTAAGACCAATCTAGGTCATGTAAGTGCATGAAATGGTATGCGGATGTTTGGGCAAATGGGTGCAGTGATGACAGGGAAATGTATGGCTTACCCATGGGTGCCTCTAAAGAGGGTGAGTTGCACCTTGTCATGGAAGCAAATGTTTCCAAGCCCATTCAATGCCTTTTTACCTTTTTATCTTATTGTTTTTTTCTTTCAAGAGAATAGTTGGGGGACACTGCCCTGGCGTGGTGACCAGTGGTGACAACGTTACCCACAAGCATTTCATGGAGATGAGAAGGTTGACTCATGATGAGACCCCCTTTCTCTTGGCTATACCACCAAGAGCCACTACCCTAGCATGGTAACCCAATGAATAGTAGTGTCATACCGCTACATGCTCGTGGACCTAATAGGTAGGCTCGTGATGAGACCCCCTATCCTCCAACTAGGTCTTGAGTTTATTTATTTTATGGGTCCCTCATTTTCTTGCTGAGAATCCTTTTATTGCTTCCTCGTGGATCCCTGGGTGAAGCATCTGAAGGTTTTTTTCTTTTGGCTTTTATCTTTTTCCAACTAATTTTACCCTCTGGGACTTTAGCCCCTTCTTCCCACAAGGCAAGGTACAACCCTTTGCTAGCTTGGAAAACCTAATGCTCAAACCAATGTAGGGGATGGATGAGAGGGAAGATGATGAAAAGTGATAAGGATGGTGGGAATGGACGATGGCCTTTCATGAACCCTCCCAGTGGAAAATCACTCCTAAGGGAACCGACTTGCTAGGGCATTCTGTCATCCCCCCAGGTATGGACAAGTCAAAGGGCATAAAGTCCAAGCACACGCCATGAAGCAAAAAATAATTAAATGCACATATTCAAATGTTTCGAGAATCAGAGTGACACATACCATGATAACCAGACTCATTACCTCATGGAGCAAGACCTGCTGCTACTTAAGGACCAGACTGATGGGATGGATGTTGTTGTTGCTGACATGATGGAGGCACTGAAGAAGAAGGATGAGCCCTCCAGGGCTAGGCTCAAGTTAATATGGCTCTCGGTACTCCATGTCTAGGATCTGTGGGCCTCAAGACATAATCCCTTTAGTTATCCCTAGGCTAGGGGATAACAATGCGCTTGAGCTCATTTGTACACACCTCACTCACTCTCTCAGTAAAGTATAGCGCAAGTCTGGAGCTGCAGTTACAAGAAATGAAGGTGCGTTTTCTGGAGTGATTCTTGGTATCTCTCTCTCTAGCACTATCTAGCCTAAGAAATGTGCCCTACCTTCTAGTATCCCTTGGTGGTATTCTCGGTGACATCTTGGAGTTTATTGGTGGATTTATGGAAGGTGCAAATTTGAGGAAGAAGTGCAACTGCAACTGCTGCAGTTGAGTATTGTTCTTGTTATTGTAGAAATTTAATGACAAAATCATCAAACTAGAATTATGTCAAACACTTAGCAACCTAAAGATAATTGTCTTGTATGAACTCTGAAATGTCTAAAACCCACATTCAGAAATTACCATAAGCAGAAATACACATTGCTAAGTAATTTAGCAGTAGAATAAACACAATGAACAACATTCAATCAACCATGAATAACTCAGAAATTTAGGCAAATGCTAGGGAAAACCCCAATGTGGGGAAACCCAATGAGAGAGAGAGAGAGAGAGATCTTATTATTCAGCTTCGGGAAAGCACATATCAGCAACAACAATGCAATTTCCAGCCAAGAGAAAAATACCTCACAACACCCAAAAAAATTTGCCTCAATTTTAGTGCCAAGTCCATATTATTGTACGACCAACCCAGAAAAAATAGCACCTCGAAAACAGAGCCAAACTGTTGTTGTACGGACTGTCCTTCAACAACAAATATCCAAAGTTGCCTTGATTTTTATGCCAACACTTGCCTCAATTTTCATGCCCTCTTTTCTATTGTACGGACTCTACGGATCCGTATAGTACGACCTCCTGCACAGTGGTAAATTACAACACTCACAAAATAAAATAAAAACTCTCTTGGGATTTGTGCCCAATATCTCTTGGGAAATGTGCCCTCTTTATTGCCCTCTTTCCTCTCTGAGGCTTACTCAGAAAATCTCTCTCAATCTCCTCCTCAATGTCTTGCACACTACCCAATGAATTCTCTTATAATCTAAAAATGACATTTTATGTCCCAAGTGTCTTTTCACCTTCCCCAACCCTAAATCCAAAGGCCAAGGTCTAATCTTGCCTTTACAAAATCAAGGGCCATGATTCATTCCCTCCAAAATAAACACTTAAAATATTAAAATACATTTCACTTTATTACATAAGTGCACTTTATGAAGTAAAGTCACTTTAATATTAGAACTTACACTTCATTAAAAAGTCATTTTAATAAAAGAACCACTTTATAAAAACTTTATAAAAACCCATTACAAAGTTAAGTGCTTATTAGTGTCAACATAAGGTTACATTCGCATACAAGACAAAACATGTAGAGTACCTCTCGAGCTAAAAATCTAACACTCCCTCTTAGCAAGGGAAGTATTTGATGCCATCACTATCATATGGTTCCATCACACTGTGCTCAGTAGGAGCTCCCTCTCAACCTGGAGCCATCCTCAACACTTGCACAGAACTTGAACTAGAAGATCTTCTCCTGATAGCTACCTGGAACCCTGAGCTCCTTGGAGAATCCACTCCACCCTAAGCATTGGTTCGATCACACCGACTGAGCCTCCTTTCAGTGCTCAAAAGAGACTCCCTCTCTTCTCTCAGAATGCAAGACTGAATCCTTGGTACCACCGCAGTCTCAGGAGCCTCCTCATCTGACGTTGAATCATACCCTGAAGGTTGTGCTCGCAACATATACAACATGTCCACCCGATCATCGATCAACTGCAGTTCCACCGGGTCCATTCCCTCCATGTAGATAAAGACATGTTCCCTCTTGAACAATGTACAATATCCTTCATCCTCCAAGGCTGAGACTAAGAGCAAGTTAACCCTCGACCCTGGAACAAAGAGAACTCCATCAAGCTCTAGGAATCCTCCATACTCGAGTCAGAATCTAACCCTTCCAATTCCACATACAACTCGCGCCATACCACCTTCACTCACCACCTGTTGGTCAGGACCTGTCTCTGTGTTAATTACGAATACTCATTGGATTCTCTTCATGTGGTAAGAGGCTCCACTATCCACAATCCATCTGAAATCACCCCCAAATCCTCCACTACCGACATTGGATACTAGAGTAACCAAAGAAAATTCCCTATCATACTTGGAAGCAAAGTCCTCCATGGTTATTGTAGCAGTTGTCTCAGGCCCCTCTAGTTCCTTCTTCTTCTTCTTCCTCTCAGGACAATGAGAAGCAAGGTGTCCCAACTGGTTACAACAGTAAGATCTGACTTTACTCAAGTCCCTCCTAGAACTTCCTTTCTTCTTGTTCTTTGCAACAAGAGCAACATTCTCATCATCTCCATCTATCTTTTGTCCACTGCTCTGAGATCCCTCTCGGATCTCCTCCTGAGTGAAATCGTCCCACAGTATGCTCCAATATGAAAGATGCTCACGACCCACCACATAGTTCACGAAGACTTTCCATTCCTTGGTGAAGCCTTTCACTATCCTCACTAACTCTGAATCTGATATGACCTCCCCAACTGCAGCCAACTCATCTTTCACTTGAGCTACCCAGGTAAGATAAGAAGACACACTCTCCCCTTTACCCATCTTGGTATCATGCAGCATATCCTTCAAGGCCATCTTCTAGTTTTCATTCTTCGCCTCAAATAAGTTCTTAAGTGCATCCAACATCTCTTTCATTGTATTCTTCTCAGCCAAGTGTGGGATAAGGTGATCATTCACCTCATCCAGAATAATCCTCTGAGCTTTGGCCTCCTTGACCTCATGCAAATCCAAAGCAATAGGATCTGTTGTGGGAACCACAACAACAGAACTGACATAGTTCCAAATCTTGTTCTCCTTGAGAACAACTGACCTCTGGACTTTCCACTGCAAATAGTTTGAAATGTCATCTAACCGATCCTCAAATCTAATAAATGCAACCATATTCCCTGCCACTATTCAAAGGAAAACAAAAAATAGAATTCCTCCTTCAACCTTCCCCAAAAATCACAATGTCCATTGTCACTTAGAGCCCAAGCTCTAATACCATGTAGAAATTTAATGACAAAATAATCAAACTAGAATTTTGTCATACACTTAGAAACCTAGAGATAATTGTATTGTATGAACTCTGAAATGTTTAAAACCCACATTCAAAAATTACCATAAGAAGAAATACACATTGCTAAGTAATTTAGCAGCGGAATTAACACAATGTACAACATTCAATCAACCATGAATAACTCAGAAATTTAGGCAAATGCCAGGGAAAACCCCAATGTGGGGAAACCCAATGTGAGAGAGAGAGAGATCTTATTATTCAGATTCAGGAAAGTACATATCAGCAACAACAATACAATTTCCAGCCAAGAGAAAAATACCTCATAGCACCCAAAATTATCCCAAAAATTTTTGCCTCGATTTTCATGCCAAGTTCGTACTATTGTACGACCCACCCAAAAAAAACACCACCTCGAAAGCAAATCCAAATTGTTGTTGTACGGATTGTCTTTCAACAACAAATATCCCAAGGTGCCTTGATTTTTGTGCCAACACTTACCTCGATTTTTGAGCCCTCTTTTTTGTTGTATGGATCTGTACAGTACGACCTCCCTCACAGCAATAAATTACATCACTCACAAATTAGAAAACTCTCTTGAGATTTGTGCCCAATCTCTCTTGGGAAATGTGTCCTCTTTGTTGCCCTCTTTCCTCTCTCAAGCTCGCTCAGAAAATCTCTCTCAATTTCCTCCTCAATGTCTTGCACACTTCCCCATGCATTCTCTTATAATCTGAAAATGACCTTTTACCACCCAAGTGTCTTTTCACCTTCCCCAACCCTAAATCCAAAGGCCAAGATCTAATATTTCCTTTACAAAATCAAAGGCCGTGATTCATTCCCTCCAAAATAAATCACTTAAAATATTAAAGTACATTTCACTTTATTACATAAGTGCAATTCATGAAATAAAGTCACTTTAATATTAGAAGGTACACTTCTTTAAAAAAACACTTTAATAAAAAAACCACTTTATAACAACTTTATAAAAACCCATTACAAAATTAAGTGCTTAGTAGTGTCAACATAAGGTTACATCTGCATACAAGACAAAACATGTGGAGTACCTCTCGAGCTAAAAAGCTAACAATTATGTGGTTGTGGAGACTCTCTCTCTCTCTCTCTCTCTCTCTCTCTCTCTCTCTCTCTCTCTTGTGCGCTACCCTTGGAGGAGGTGTGTTCTCCTTGTCTTGTGTTGTTGCTACAGTTATATAGTGTTTTTCTGGTTCCATCTCGTGCTACTGTTGCATGTAGGGTATATCTGTTGGTTCTAGTGTGGCTTTCCAAAATCATTCTATCTAACAAAGGTTAAGGTGCTCGAGGGTGGTTGCATGCCTATGGTTGGGTGACAATAGTGATATTGTCAATCATAAAACAATCACATCAAATATTTTAATAGAGTCACATGCTCCTCCTCATCAATCTCCATGTGGAACACTCTATATCCCACGAAGATATCCTTTTTGGAAGGTTCTAACTTTGTTTTCTTCGCCTTCAGTATATGGATGTATAATTTCATGTATACAACTCCATGTATGGATAGCCTACTCCATGTCTTAAACTAGAGACCATCTAATATGTTCCCTCCTACAACCATCACTATAGCTCCCTCTCAGAGTTATCACATGTGACCTACCCGGAACAAGCACAATAACAAAAAAAAATAGCAGACAAGAACAATATTCTTATGATAAAGAAATATGAAAAAGAATAAAAAAAAATGGGAAACATGAACAACACTTTTCCACTGTTGTTACCAATGATTCCTCCGTGGTAACCTCCCCAGAACAAAACAAGAACAAAAGACAAGAGAAACACTTTTCTAGTGTTGTGACCTCCATAGTAACCTGTCCGAGACAAATACAACAACCAAGAACATCTCCTAGAAGAGATCAATTTCATCTCGTAAATAAGTGCATCATTAGTACAAAACAATGAGCATTTACACAATGATCATTGTACTAACAATATTCAAAACATTTGATAGCAAACGTACTCAGAAGTAATAGATCTCTAAAGACTGTTGTCCCGATTAAAATATTTATTTAAGATGTAACAATATAAAAATATCAAACCTGATATGCAAACATGGATTCTTAATTGTTGGGGAGGGTGCGCTATTCCTCTGAATGCACTAGATCCAATGATCCCTTTGGGTCATTGCTTGGACAAGGTCCCTTTTACATCCCCTGCAAACACCCTCATACTCAGCTAAATGATATAACCTGGAACCACCATCCAGATTGTCTTCTAATTTGAAATTGGACATCATCAGTACATGAGGAAATCACAAAATCAAGATAGCAGAAAGTTCAATGTCCAAGAAAATGTCAATAAACCCTAAAATTTCAACTTTGACAGAAGGTCAAACTGAGAAGTGTGGTAGGTGAGCTAGGGGAAGGCGAGTTGCTCTATACAATTTTTTTTTCTCAACTCATCCCAATAAATGCTCATCGAGCTTCACAAAGAAAGTTGTTGCAACTATAGTAGTGGGTTTTAGGTAAAATTTCAACTTTCACCAAGATGCAATCTGAGACCACTAGGGGGTGCATTAGGCTAAGGCGAGCTGATCTATGGAAAAATTAAACTCAACATCCTCCAATAAGTTGTTCAACGAGCTTGAAACGTTCAGGTCTATGCAACGGCTAACATAAACTGTGCAATGGAAATATTTCAACCTTCTCTAAAACCATGTTGGTGTTTTATATGTTTCTCAGATCTTGATAGTTATTGTCTTATGATTACAAACAAGATTTAGTTTTATATCATAGTCATCATAGAATAACTATACACTGAAAATATCAACTATAACAATACATCAGAAATAACAAGATCTAGAAATATTAACCATGCACAGTAGCCACAAGAACACAAGAGTTTATCCTAGGAAACCCAACCTTGGGAGAAAACCCATCAACCTTTCTATAGAAGAATTCAGTCCAATATATTACTAGTACATCACCATCAATAGCCAAAATATCATACAGAGAATATCCTCCCCAAGGCTAGTGCCTCAATAAGATGATCCAAAGTAACCAGGCAAGAGTTTCTCCAAGTGTGGTGCACTCTCCAAGATACCAAAAAAACAAAAATAGCGAAATTACCAAAAACTGCAGTTGCAATTGCCTTGTGCGCATTGCAAAAGGAGTTGTTTGACTGCCAAAATGAAATGAGCCAGTTTTGTATTTATACTGATCTAGGCAATAATCTAGAGCCCACTTCTTATTTTTAGTTCTTCAATTTTATTATTATTTTTCCTGTGGGGTTGACTTTTCTTCCTGGGTCTTCAACTTCTTCCTGTGGCTTCTATAATGGTGTAGATGGGTCTTCTTGTACTTTCTTGTGGAGAATGACTGCTCGAAGTTACAAATCTCCAACAATGCCAACCGATTATGTGGATAATTTAATCCCTTTATGGGTATAATTGGGGATAGTGTGGATTTTTCTTCCTCTATCCAACACTTTAAAAGGCTTTTTTCAACTTTGTTTCAAGGTTGTTACATGTGATAAATTAGGGATTTCAACACCTTATATTTCGGACAACAACTTGTTTTCAAGGTATTTTTAACCCTTATCTTTGCCAATGCACCCCTACTTGGAAGTTCTTTTCTTCTTTTAGAGAATTTAAGTTGTTGTAGTTTTGACCTCTCCTTAAGGGAAGCACACTCTTTTTTCTTCTGTAGTTCTAGCACAAGTTGCTACATATCCACACTAGTACTGTGATAGTGAGGGATAGAAAATGGTTTTTCCCCACCTCAACAAGGCTAACTATCATGCATGGGTTGATCAGATGATAATTCTACTTCAAACGTATTTACCAACTTGACAAGCACTGAGACCTAAAAACAAGAACTCTAACCCTAAAAATCCATATTTGTGTGTCAAATACAGTAAAATCAACCCCCAAATCGAAAAGTGGTGCTTCCAAAATCACTACATAGTTTTCTCATGGGTCTTACCTCCTATTATAAGTGAGTCTTTGACTTGAAATTATAGTTATAGGTTGGTTTATAGATCTAATTTCTCTAGTCTTTACAATAAATAAATAAGTCTTTCTAAGTAATCATTATTCATAAATCTAGCTCACCTTTGAAGATCACCATTTTTTTCTCAAGGTTAAAATTACAAGTTTGAAATCGTGACCTTCACACCATGTATCGTTGTGGACCAAGACCTTAAAATCAACCCTTGAATCGAAAAGTGGTGCTCTAAGAATCAACCTTTTCTTTTTGGGGGTTAAAATTACAACTTGTTTGAATTGGTGGGCTTGACAATCAATACCATTGTGTCCAAAACCTTAAAAGAAACCCCCAAATCAAAGAAAAAAAACTGAAAAATAAAAATCCAAAATTTAAAAATAATCAAAAAGATAAAATTTATATAAAAAAACACAGCATTCCCTTTTCAAAGAATTTTTTTTATGAAATAACCCAAAAACCAGTTTTTAATCAAATTAAAATTAAAAGAACAATTTTTTAAAAGAAAATTATAAACTAAATATTAAAAAAACATAATTTTTATAAAAAAGAAAAAGAAGGGGTGACAGGTGCAAGGGGGATCTTCGAGATCCGGGAAGAAATCACATAGCTTCTTGTGCATGGGGATTGGGAAATGTCTCGAACAATATTGTTGAAGCTTATGTCTTATGTGAAGGAATCCAAATTGCACGAGAAAAGAGAATTTCTAAGATCATGATCCTTGGTGACTCAATGATGGTGGCTAGGGAAATAATTAAAAGATCAATGACAAGTAAAAATGTCTTTAATAATATCATATCCCAAACTCTCACCCTTCTTGCAAAATTTGAAGAAATCAAAATCTTTCACTTCAAACATGAATTCAACTCATATGTTGATTATTGGGCCAAGCTCGAATCATGATTAAATGAAGGCAGTGTCATAATAAATGGGGTTAGGACGTTTCTCCCCATCCCATAAATCGAAAGGCCTCGATTATAAATGACCATGGACAAGTGGCGTTAAGTATGGGCGGTTGCGCGTGCTATGGTGCTACTCGCACATATGGAAGGCAGGGGAGAGGATGGGATTATTCATGATAACTTGTGCGGAGGCGGATTCAAGTGCAAGACTCCTTTGGTTATGGACATCGTTTTTCCTTCTAGTGGTGTGGCTCAGAGGTGCTCTGTGGAAGTTTGATAGTCCCAATACTAGGTGGTTGCAATTGAGCATTGTTGGTCTCGGGTGTCTATGGGCACTGGCCTTCACTCCATGTTGGACTTGGTTTGAACTTCAACCAAGCCTCCCCTGTTCTTTAGGTTTATTTCCCTTGTTTCTTCTCGTGAAAAAAAAAATCTCTCTTTTGTTGTTTTAGTTTTCAAGTCTGAAGGTTATCCCTTCCCTTTTGTCCTTGTTAAAGTTGGAATTGGGGTTTTATTGCGTGGGTCTATGTGAATTGGAAACCTTTGTTGTTGCTTGCCTCGAACAGGGATGGAACCCAACTAGAACCATGTAAAAAATTTCTTCGTCGGTACGAAGAAATATCTCAAGTGAACAACCAGGAGCTTCAACAAATTTCGGCAAAAATAGTGGATATGGAACAAGCAGTTACCAACATCATGAACCTTCTCATAGTGAAAACACAATGAATTGATGGTCTAGAAATAGTATGTCAATATCTTAGGTCCTCGGTTTTTCCACAACACTCATAGGTGTTAATATTAAAAAACATTCCACCTATGGGGGTTGTGACACAACACCTATGGAAGTGGAAGAAGAGTCTCTACCATCTGGTAGAGACCAAGAAGTTCAAGACAACAAATCCTTTCACTAGTAAATGTTTTTTACAACATTTTTTTTGTTGGGATAGTTTGTTAAAGAAATCAATAGTCAATCTATATGAAAATACTATCTGGAGAAAGCTATTTTCTATGCTCTGATAGTTGTAGGGATTTATATAGGCTTTGAACCGAATTTTGTAACGATGTTTGATATTGTTGTTTGCTTCAGCACACCCCCTTATACTGATACAATCTTCAATTTTAGTTAAAAAAGAAAAAAATAAATAAATAAACCTTTTTTTAAGCTTTGGAATAAATTCTACAACTATATCTTCAAAAATTTATTAAAAAAAATTAAAAACAAAAAATAAAAAAATGAACATTTAGAAGTTCATCAAACAAAAAGTTAAAAATAAATAAACAACAAAAAGTTACAAATAAATAAATAAAGAAAGTAAAGACAAAACCAACAAAAATTAAAGAAAAGACGATACATGGGGCGAGGGGTGGGAAGAGGGTGTGATTTTGGGTTAACCTCGCCGCATGCGAGAACTATGGGAGGGGTGGAGGGTGCGGAGGGAAGATGGCATGGACTTCTCGTGAGGGATTGGGTTGCAAATGTTTTTCAATATTTAACTTTCTATTTTCTTTATAAAAAATGTTCTTCTATTAATATTTTTAATTTTTTTTTTTAATTTGATTAACAAAATTTGACTTTGGGTTATTTTTTTTAAAGTTTCCTTTGAAAGGTGAGTGGTTTGGTTACTTTTAGTTTCTCTTTTTAATTAGTTTTAAATTGTGGATATTTTTTTTCATTTTTTTCTTCAATTCGGGGGTTGACTTTTAGGTTTTGGTCGCAATGACATTGATTATCAAGTCCGTTGTTTCAAACAAGTCATGATTTTGACCCTCGAAATGAAAAGGGTGATTGTGGGAACACCATTTTTCAATTTGGGGGGTGATTTTAAAGTCTTGATCTGCAATGATATGGGGTGTCGAGGCCACAGTTTCAAATAGGTTATAATTTTAACTCCGAGAAAACAATGTGGTGATTCTAGGAGCACCACTTTTCAATTTGGGAGTAAAAATAGCCACTAAATGCAACCTCTAAAAAAACAAGAACTCTAGAGGGTTCTTCTCAAGTAAGTCATTGTGTTTTCATCGTAAATGTTTATAGATGCATTTGGATAAGCGACCTACAACTATAACTAATAATAGCTATGATCTCGTATGTTTAAAGAAGAATGAAGCTCTTAGATTGATCAATATATACATGGAACTCAATCTTGTACATCACACAAACGACGAAGTGCAAAGCAAGTTTGATATTCCTTCCACGCCATATTTGGCACAATGAGTGACACTCAAATCAATAGAGTTGAAATATAGCTCTCCAACCTTAAAATGGTGGATTTTTCTACTATTGAGTACATTTCCAAGTTCAAGAATCTAAAATCGTGCATTCTTACAAGCAATGGTAGGTAAAACAACCTCATGATATATTAACATTAGTCCTAATAACCTCTCTCCTGTATTCAAAAATTTGCTATCATTTTTATAGCATTCTCCTTTTTATTCCAAACACGACTTCCCCTACTTTGGAAGGCATTAAAATGGTGGATTTTTCTACTATTGAGTACATTTCCAAGTTCAAGAATCTAAAATCGTGCATTCTTACAAGCAATGGTAGGTAAAACAACCTCTGGATATATTAATATTAGTCTTAATAACCTCTCTCATGTATTCAAAAATTTGCTATCATTTTTATAGCATTCCCCTTTTTATTCCAAACACGGCTTCCCCTACTTTGGAAGGCATTTTCTATAATCTTATCTAGCATCAAACCACCTTGAGAAACTTGGGTGAACTATCTCCTTGAGAACATGCCCTCCTCATGTACACAAGACCCTCCAAAGGACACTTCCAAGTTTTCCAAAAAGAAAAGGTCAATATGCTCGTATTTCCATAAGGATAGACATATGTTCAAACACCGTCGCCTTTGTCTTCAAAGGATTGAAGATATTGTTGAGCAAAAGAAAATGGAAATGATCATCTCTTTGAATACAAGACTAATGATTCCACATACTTGGTTGTGCACAATACTCTATGGTCCTCCACTATTACTCAAGAATGGATTATAGTTATTGGGCTACTAAACATATGGCAAAGCACCAACACCTCCTCTCTTATTACAATGATCAACATAAAGGTGAGCAAGTAACTATTGATGTGAGCAACTAACTATTAGTGATAACTTAACTCTTGGTCTCTAGTTGCGGTACTATTCAAATTGATAATGCTCAGTACAAAGATGTTTTCCATGTTCCTAGAATGGGACCAAACCTTCTCTCTATATGTCACATTACTCACATCAATAAAATGGTGCAATTTTGACCAAAGACATGGGTAATTATAGACATCAACAACAACATCAAAGTTGTTGCCTCTAGGTATTATGATGAATTTGAATGTATGTACAAGTTGGGGAAATCTTCCACCACCTCTAGCATCAAATAAATTCAATGCAATGGTGGACAACATGAACGATGGCATTAAGCTATGGTGCTTTTGTCTTAGTCATCAACTATGGATCCTCGAGGCACATGAGTCATCTTAACCTTGTTGAAGGGTCTTCCACATATCAACAGGGCCTTCCACATATCAACCCTCTCAATGGTTTTTGCAAAGGAATTTGTGCCACAAATAAGCATCATCAAGAGTCCTTTCCAAATAACAACTCAAGATAGGCCTCTAAACACCTTGAGTTAATGCAAAATGATATTTGTGATTCCATGGCCACTTCTTCTCTTCAGGGAGCTAAGTACTTCCTCACCTTTATTGATGATTTTTCTCAGTTTCTATGGGTCTACATTATTAAATCCAAGGATGAGATTTTTCCCAAATTCTAGGAGTTCAAAAACTTTGTTGAAGTTCAATGTAAAAAGAATATCAAGTGTCTCTACTTTGAAGGAAAAGGAGAATACATTGGTAACACCTCCCAGTAGTGCGTCGCTCTCATGGCATCTCTTGGCAATAGATTGTTCCTTATACTCCTCAACAAAATTGTGCCACTAAGCAAAAGAATAGGACTATCATGAAAATGACTCACTATATGCTTCACTCTCAAAACATGAAGTTTTCCTTCTAGGGAGAAGCGGTTGTCTGTGCAACATTTACAATCAATTGCACACCCAGTGATGTTCTATTTGGTATGACTCCTTACGAGCTCTTACATGGGAAAAATCTCTCTACTTCACATTTCAATATTTTTGGATCAAGTGCATGGGTCCACTCACCTCATGGAAGGCACTCGCTATATCACCTATCCATTGTACTCGGTGTTGAACTATGGTTGGCTACAGTGGTTCTTTTCAAGGAGGGTATTGTCTTTAGGACCATGTCACTCGTTGTGTGACTGAGCATCATGAGGCTCTCTCAATGAACCTATTCTTCATGGTCCACCGAGATCTCTTCTATCACTTATTTTCAGTGATGATTATCATCTTGTCTCCATGGAACATGCCTCTTCTTCTGTAGAGTTGCATGTTGTAGTGGGTCTTACACATATTCATTGAGTCTTGATGCACCCATGGATATCTTTTCAAGCTCTTCTTTTGGACAATCTCTAAGGACTTACGGGCCTACTTGTTCAGTGAACTCCTCTCCTATTTCGAAGGTCCCTTCCAACCTTCCCTCTTTTAACAAGGATATGCATCCTAGTGACGAGCCTTCTTCCAATGAGAAATCCAACAATGAGTCTTCTTCTAATGAGAAGTCCAGTGATGAGCTCTATTTGAATGTGCAACATAGTGATGGGCCCTTTGTGGATGGTGATCTCTCTCCTTCTAGTGATATCTAGTTTAGTGATGACAATTTCTACTCAGAGTTGCCAGTATTGGATGATAATGATGATGATGACAATGATTCGACTACATTGTTGTCATATTTGCCCAAGAGGGGTATTACCACTCTTACTGATATTATTGACTTTCTTGCTCGACTTTCTTAGTAGTGAAAGTCACCCCCATCACAAGCCCCTCTCTACTTGACAAATATGACTTTGCATTGATAAAGACCCTTTTTAGCATGATCAATCATAATATCGATCGTGAAGGCTTTCTTTGTGAGTGGTATGGCCCCTAATGACCCCAACTCAACATTATGGGGGGTGGTATGGTGATCTTCTAAGATAATCTATGGATGGCATGTTGTCTTTGTGGCCCTTTATTCAACGTAAAGGGGGTATTGAGATATTTTGGTTAATCTTCATTTGTGATCACAAGTCAACCCACTATGTGGGTAGTTAAGGCCATTTATGGGTCGACTTGTGGGTAGTTGTGGGTTGTTACACCCCTTATTACACTTATTGTACTTTATTTTATTTTAGGGTAAGGTCCACCTAATCTCCTCCTTGGGTCTAGGACCTTACCCCTAATGGACTGATATAAATAAACCACCTTCCTTATTTGTAAAATCATGTCATGGTTGGCTTCAACTTGCCCATGTTTTAATTTCATTCTAAATGTAAACCTCTACTACATGGATGTTAAGCACTACATATTCTAATTATGAGGCCAACACAATTTCCCCTTGCCTCACCCTTATTCAATACATGGTTGTAGGGCAGTGTTTGCAAGGCAACATTTGCTTCATGGCAAGCGAAAGCAACTATCAAGCATACATTTGGGAGTGGTTGGCTTTGTCCACGCAACTCTCCTCGAAGGTCGACATAGGTGAGAAGGTGATGAATATACTCACTATCACTTGCCCTAATTAAGCACTCTGAGATAAGTTGATTCATGGGCACATCCCTCCTAAAACCCCTTATCCCACATTGGTTAAGAGAATTGGTCAACATTAACATGTAATTAAGCCCCAATATACACAATCATTATGCTAATGGGGTCAACCATTATGCAGTTGTGCTTACAATGGTTGTGGGATGAATATGCGCACCCACCTTTCCTCTCTCCTCTATACCACAAAAAATAAATCTATGACCAATAGTTCTCCATAGGATCCCTTTTACATCGTTTCCTAAAATTGCCATTAAAATAAGCCAAATATTTCTAACCTTTGTGCCTTTTGGAATTGTTTCTACAACATAAATACCTCTATCTAAAACTTTTTATCTCACATTAGTTGAGAGAATTGGTCTACAATAACATATAAGCCCCAATATATCGTAATTTGTATGCCAACGGGGACAA
Organism: Picea glauca; assembly: GCA_000966675.3. NCBI lineage: Eukaryota > Viridiplantae > Streptophyta > Pinopsida > Pinales > Pinaceae > Picea > Picea glauca. The sequence goes on along the minus strand of JZKD02S1954279.1, from coordinate 396,185 downwards.
CCAGAAGGGATTTGTATTTGTTATTGGCATAATGGTTGATTGGTTGCAAGATGAGTATACTTGCTTGCCCAGCCTTCCCCTCTCCTTTATGCTGCAAAAACAAAACTCCTTGTTACTTCTCCATATTATCTCTTTTACATGATTTCCTAAAATGCCCATTAAAATAAGTCATATACACCTAACATATATRCATCTTGGAATGATTTATACAACATAAATACTTATCTCTCTAACCATTCAAGCRAACTTTTATGGTTTTATTATAATGTGGTGGTATAGAGTGTTAGCGACATTTCTTGTTCTAGGCGCAAAAGTATTCGAGTCTGCAAGTCGCACGAGAAGYGCCCGAGCGCAGCATGGAAAAAATCTTGTTTTGAGGCTTCCAATCAAGCGGGCGGGTGGAATTACGATGTCARCAGCCCGGATCCATCCATAAGAGCATATCAACGGTCATCCGAATATCGGGGCTAGCAAGTTGACCGATGTATAACGTCAAAGAAAGCGGCTTTATGCTGAGACTGAATCTGGGTCATCCGATCCCGCGACACATAGTGCGAGATCTAGTCGACATATCGACAGTTCGAAGGGTGAAAGTCCCTCATCATCTCATATCCCGAAACCCCGAACCCCGGAGTGCTGAAAGTGCCCAGAGGCGGGCCCGCAGTATCGCGAAGCAGCCTCAGTCGTTCATCCACAAGAGACACCTGGCGCGCGATTAGGCTCCTCGCCTTTTCGCCCATCGCGACTTTGAAATACAAAAGAATAGTCTGTCATATTCCCGATGCGCGAGGTGTCGGGGGCGTCCAGGACCTGGGCCTGCAACATCACCAAGTAAGTTCAGGGCCGTCAGATCTGAGAGGGACGCGTGGCACCCAATTAGGCCATCTCGGCGTTTCGCTCATCGCAAATATGAATAAGCAAGGATTAACTCCTTCCATTTGCGAACGCTGAAAGCGTTTTGGGAATAGACACAGGGTCGCAGCCCATGGTCACTTGGGAAAAAAGGAGCCGTGAAAAAGGGGCCAAAGGCGTCAAGTCTAGTTGCTGAAAGGATCATCGTGATCTCCATGCGCCATCTGATCTGACCTTAATCTTGGTTTTCGCCTGGAGTAAATGAAGACGAGAAGGGGTGGTTGAAACCTCTCCTCAGGCATTAAGTGCAAAGTATGGATAATCTAGCAGGCGATCTGCTCAAGAGGGTCCTGTGTACCCATTTTTCTAAAGAAGCCATGTCGAGTCTTCGACCAGCCGGAGGAAGTTTTCACACGCTAGCCCGACACTTAATGGCTCAGCTACTCCTTCTGTAGGAGCCATGCGCAGTTAAGGTGGCGTCTGACAAAGAATACCCGTCTGAATTCGGCTGAAAGGACACCAAGCTGTGGAAGACTGAGCACGTCGTTGTTAGGCGAATTTTCTGAGTATATAGACTCAGTCTTTGTATTTTGTAAAGCATCGATGGTAGAGCGAAGCTCCCGATTGTAAAGTTTTAACACACTCTAGTTCTTTGGTTATGCATCTGTATGTGAGATTTCTTGTTTTATGACAGATAGTCTTTCTTACTCCATCTAATTTTCATCTTATGCTAAAAGAGTTCATGAACGACTGATTCGTGTGAATTATTGCAATCAAGTTATGATAAAGGATTTATTGTTGCATTGTTGTATTCTCCGGTGTTTTGCATTTGAATGCAAGAAGATCTTGCGTTTAGATGTCTTCTCCCACAGCCTGTTAGAAACCTAAAGTTTACGAGAGGCCTTTGCACCTCTCTGATACAAGTCTTCCCCCTACTCACCCTTACTATAACTTACTGTCTGAAGTTTGATTAAGACCTCACTTGCCCATGCATGCCTAGCCTAGTTTCGGAGTTAGAACCACG